>JAQQZR010000035.1:6854786-6873496 GCA_030068235.1 Notoglanidium macrostoma | reverse complement strand
CCTATGGGCAATTTAGAGTAGCCAGTTGACCTAATCTGCATGTCTTTGGACTGTGGGAGGAAACCCACACACGCACGGGGAGAACATGCAAACTCCACGCAGAAAGGCACCCTGGGTTACCCGGGGATCGAACCCAGGACCTTCTTGCTGTGAGGCGACAGTGCTGACCATCACACCACCGTGCCGCCATTTCATATAGATATATACATATAATACGAATAATGAAATTTAACAATTGAATTAATGAATAATTAATTAATTTAATTTTATAATCAATTAATTTCCTGTTATCCCAGGTCTATCATCAGCAGATCTTCACCATGTACTGTAATCTGACATGGCGACGCTGATGAGCGGGAGAATCGCAGTGTAGCAGCATGTTGTGTTCAGACTCTTTTGGTTTGTAAACGTTCTATAACGCTCATTGAGTTACGTGGCATTACGGCAAAGATAAGCACATGGCAAATGAGTGACAGTCTTAAATGAATGCAACGTTTTCCTCTCTTTACGGACACTATGCTCCCACAGTCTATTTTCCTGATACAGCCGGCAAAATTATTTACACAAATTTATTTCAAGAGCATACAACAGAAGTCAGAGCTAAAATGTAGATGCTGCAGCTGCTCTATAGGGAGGAAGGATAAATAAAGCGGAGGATGGTATGATGGCGGCTTAGGCTGAATTAAAACGAATGAACTCCCATCATTCACAACCTTTCAATGAGAGCATTCCCTATTGATTTCCCGCAGTGCAACAGCAGAGGCTGATAAAACTGAGGCTTGTGTTTCAGGAAAACAGAATGAAGGATGGGTTATTGTGGAGGGTTTGATGTGTGCTGTGTGTGGAGCAGAATAGTTTTCTGAGAGGTCTTCATCTTTCCCCCTTGCTCACCACAATGCCACGGCTATAGACGAGGTCAATGAGAATATATTTGTCTTCTCTGCTCATGTCGCCAGCGGACTTTCTTCGGTAACAGACGCAGAGATTATTGCTGTTGTTTTGACACAAACGCGGCACAATTCTTCAGTAACATTTTTCATGCCTGTGTGTTTTTAATGCAATTACTTACAGCTAATGTTCACTTGACAGCAACATGACACTGCTTATCTCCTTACTAACCAAATCAGGCTGCTTGGTGCGTTTTGTTCGCCCGGACTTCAGCACTGGGTAAGTAAGGAAAGTGACAAAAAGGTCACATTATACGATTCTATAAAACAGAAAAACAGAGCGTGGGCTTTCTAAATTGTGCAATTTACCATACACATCGCCTACTTAGCATCAAAGCTCTGTCACGGGGGAAAAAAACAGATGCTCGGCTAATTATAGATCCACCAAATCCAGAAGACAGTTAATAAGCCTGTGCACAAAATCGGTGTCTCCAGAATGTCCGAACAAGATTCGGCTAATTACATCTTATCACGCTGTGCTGCGGTCATTGTTCCTTTTTTTACAGCTTTGCTTGGCTTGTTAGCTAACTATTTTCCATGTTGCCTAACAACTCTACATAAGGTGATGAATCAGTGTTAAAAGGCCCACTGTGAGTGAACAATTTTATAGTACCACATGGAAATCCTAAAGATTTGCACTTCCCAAAAGCGGCTCACAGCCAACACACCCTTGCTTCAGTGGATACTTTATACATATACTGTAGTTTTGTACCTAAGAACTGCTGCTGTAATTATAAACAATGCCCTGTGCCCATCCCATACTCTTACTCACAGTAAACTCACACTGAACATCCTTTAGTGCTGCTTATTTTTAATCTCCTACAACTGCGTACGGTAATGATTTCTAATCCCAGCATCTGGTGTCAGCCTGAAGAGGATGGATTCCTGGTCTGGTTCACCTGAAGGTTTCTTCCTCATCTTGTTTCAAGGAGTTTTTCCTTGTCACTGCTCCTCTGGCTGGGTCATTAGAGATCTAAATCATTTATCATTAGTCTTGAGTATCAGATTTGTATCCAACCACTCAAGCCAATTCAGTAGGTGGTCCAAGGCTCGGTTTAAATACGTTAAATGCATCAGAGTCTCTGAAGGCTGGATTATACTCTATATAGCCAAACGTTTGTGGACACCTGACCATCACACGAACTGTTGCTACTATTGTATACGATGTCTTTGTATGCTATCAATATTTCCCTCCAATGCCCCTGTGCACATGTGAAGACATGGTTCGACAAAGTTGGCGTGAAAGAACTCAGGTAACCTGCCCACAGCCCTGACCTCAACCCCAATGAACACCTTCGGGATAAATTCCATATCAGTGTCCGACCTCACTAAAGCGCTTGTCGCTGAATGAGCACAAAAAACTTCAAAATTTAGTGGAACGCCGTCTCAGAAGAGTAGATATTATTTGCTTTTAACTACATGTATGCAAGATGGCTGCTGCATTTATGCTGCGGTCCTTTGGAGCGTCACTTGTGCATATCCTCGAAAATAAATGTGTCCACATGGCGCTATACGAACAGAAACAGTGGGGCTAATACAGCACCATGTGACTAGATGAACGCACCAGTGTTGTGTCTCAAAGTGCATACTTATATACTATTCTAGAAAGTTATTGAGCACTAATTAACACTAATGAACCTGTTTTCCCATTCCAGTTAGTGTTGCAATTAAAAAAGAAATGCTCATGTAGCCTTCAAAGGGCTGCCTTCTTCCACATTAGTAAATATTTTAAGGTCATAGTTTTCAATATCAAGACAACATTCACAATAATGGTGGGAGGTTTTAACAGTTCATCGGTGTGTTTGATGTCACCGCGTATGAAATTGCTCAACATTTTACAGTCCGACTTAGAAAGCTGATGCGCCATCTAGCGAATGATGATTTTAACCCCGTCGATGTACAGAGAGAACACAAGTATGTGAACAATGCGGTTCACATTGCTGTTGCTTATGTACATGCACACAAAGCCATGCAGCAAGTGCAGACTAAGATTAAGCCATATCTGACAACCAAAAATCATCCCAAAAGGAGATCCACATGCTCAGTCAGTGTGGATATTAAAAAATGTTAGCGATTAAAAGATTTTTGACACGGTGACCATCTTGGTCACAAAACTAGAGACAATGAGCATCTCTGAAATGTGCATCTCCGGTTGTCCAGCTGGGTGGAGATGCACTTGGTTACAAGTGTAAGTGTCATTGGTTAACATCTTATCAAATGTATAAATGGTCAGGGAGTCTACTCAAACTTAAAACAATAGCTATTGTGTGCAGTGTGTTCTGAGGTTTTAGAACAGCAAAGGGTCAGGACGTTATAATGTTCAGGCTTATAATGTTACACCAGGACTCTCACCATCTACTCCCACTGCTGTATTTGTGCTGAATTTACAGGATTTTGTTTTATGTTCCCACGAATCTTTTTTGGCTAACATCTAACCATTGGCTTTCTCAGTACTGCAGGACTCTGGTGAGCAACATGACTCACCAACCTTGAGGTAGTAGCCCTAAAGTTTCAATGAATTTGGCTAGGAATCAAGAGGTCATTGGTTTGCTAACAGATGTTATTGCCCTTGAGCAGGACACTTACAGCAGAACTGCTCCATTTAGAATAAAAAGATCAATATGGGTGAAAGGACTAACTATATGATCAATAACTAAACATAACATAACAGTAAAAAAATGTCATTTGTGTCACCTAACCAAACTAACCTACTAACTACTGCTAAGTAACCAAAATGACTTGTTTGAAATTCTAGTCTTCTCCTGAATCACATACAGCACTCGAGCTACTTCGCTAATCGTCACTGCAAAACAAATTACATCCAATTATTCATTGCTTATATTATTTTTGTGTCGGTTGCACGCACAAAACACTAAGGCACAGATGTTACAATCCCCACCACCCCAGAGGTGTCTGAAGCAAATACTAAAACAATCACACAGCTAACAGGCTCTGATGTTTACACAATGACAACGAGTCAATGGGGTGTTTGCCAATGTGGAAGCTTTGGGAGCTGATTGGTAGTGCCCTATAACAATAAGCATGAAGTTAATTATAGAGTAGTTACGGAGCATTGCGAGTGATAATCGATGCATATCTGCAGCACCAATACTGATAAATCCATCGCACCAGGGTGAACGAGTACAGCCGTGGCATGTGTGGGAACGATCCAGACATATGTCAGCCCACACACTCGCTAAAGCCTCTGCAAGTGGAGATGTGTGGGTGAAACTGGGTGCTATTTCTATGCCAAACTGCCTGAGAATTTTTAAGGTGGTATTCTGGCTCTATTTACATGGCATCTAAATTATTCCAAACTAAAAATCCTGGGCTCTGCCTATAACTTGGCATCCTGAGCCTATAAGCGCTATAATTACTCAGTACTGAGGCTTATATGTTCCTTCCTAAAGCTATTTCCTATGAAACTCTTCGTTTCATCACCAAATCAGACTCAGAGTTAGCATTAACATGCACTGGAGGCTGTTCTTGCCTAAGAGGAGGTATTAGGCTTAAGCTGCCTGTCGATCTCATGATGCTGCTGTGGCTTTCGCTCCAGAAGAACCAGGTGTACACACTCGGTACTGCTAATCGATACGCTGCTCTTTCCACTCCCCTGCTTTCTGGTCAGTCAGGTAAAGCATAATTCATTGATCCAGATACACTTCACTTGCGTTATTTGCCCTAAACCTTTCCAGAAGAACATCTTCTGGTCACTGAACACACAGACAGATCCACACCACCTCATTCTTGGGAAGTTCCTGCTTTCTGATGTGACAGGGCAAAGCCATTTATGGAGCTGACTTTTTCCGGAAAAGTCCTAAAGCCCTATAGACGACATGCTGGGAAATGCATAAAGCTGATGAGCCATGCAGCAACCAAAATGTTCACAAAATGTTCGTAGGCGATTATAAATGCCTCATCGTCCGCAATGTCTGTTTGTTTAATGTGGGAAGTTGATCGCTCTCTCCTGGCACATAAAGGACTTTATATTGTACTCATTGTTGCAGAGTCTTGTAAAACTTTAGCTCATAAAGACCCTGGTCATGCACTTCCTGACTTAAAAACGTGAATTGTGATAATGGTCTGGACCTGTTGACCCAGTTAGGAAATAAAACTACATCAATACTTTGTCATGATGTAAGCTATGTAGCTGGGCTTTATTGCAATGAACAGTACATGTGCCACCATGGGATCTGCTTTCTCTAAAAACAACCCATATAATGTTGGTGTCACAGCTTGCATTTGCACACACACTACATAGTCGTAAATAGTGAAAAAGCATTCATGTAAGTGTCAAAACATGCCTAAACTAGACGGAAATGACAAACCAGATTGCAAAATAATGCACTGGCCAGGGACTGCACATAGAATTCCATTTGGATGTCGTCAGACAGGAAAATTACTTTTGCTTCCATTAGCAGCCCTGACCTTGTTTTTTATTGTTGTTGTTGTTGTTGTTTTTTTGCTTTATATTTCAAACCGAGACCTCTTCTGCTATCCACCCTGCGCAGGCACACTTCATCAGCTGTCTCACTGGTAGGGTTATTTATTTTGCTATAGGGCTTCCCCTGGACGTCCCTCTGCCAAGTGTCTTTATGCTGTCACATAGCTAGCTTAAACGGCTTCAGGATCAGGAGTTCCATAGAAAATCATTAAAATAATGAGGAAATGTACGTGGATTGACCAGATCGATCCTGTTCACTTGGACAACATGACTGGACTAGCGACGGACAGGGCAATGCAACGGCCATTTTTAGATTTTGAATAATAGTCATTTCTTGGCTTTGTGAAGAATGAAAAAAATGTAATGACACGTCTCATGATAAACACTTCACATTATTTAGCCTGTGTTCAAGGCTAATGGCTGAGAACAAAACAAGGCCAACATTAATTGTGCCATGACATAGCTGCAAAGAACAAGTCTATTTATAGATGCCTTGTCTTCCTTTTCCATTTGCTAAGCCAGACCTGACGAGGCACTTTGACCTTGCTGTTCATTAATGCATAAAGCAGTTCTCCCAGCGGTTCTCATAAGTACAGTGAATGGTGACAGGGGCTTTACATTAAAGAGGTTTTTGAGCTAATGATGCTTATCTAAAAGGTCAGGTCTGTTCCTCTATATAACTAAATAATTATGTAGAAAATGATGGTGCATGGGAACTAATAAACAGTAATAATAGCTCTTCTTTAACAGCCAACAGGCCTTATTAACTAAGCTGAATATAAATGGATTTACTCATCAATCATTTGGTATTCAAGAAAATCCCATATATTCATAAAGGCATTTGTACTTTACTTGCGCTCCTGAGTGTGTGTATATTTATGCATAAAATGCTAATTAATGTAAACCTAATGTAAGAACAGCATCGAGAAAGTTTTGTGAAAACTAGTCGTTTAATATTATTGCCATTAATTAAAGAATCAATAAAGCAAGCAAATGCAAGCCCATAAATGAAGGCAAATAAAATTAACACAATCAATTATGACAAAAGAAATGGTGCTGTATAAAAGGATTATGAGTCGGGCTATCTACGCATAGCCATAAGCCTCCGCTGATGAAATAATTATCACTCATTTATTACTATTAATATTATATATTATTTATATATATATTTTTTATGTTTTTATTGGCACAGAAGTGAGTCAAAATAACTTCCATTCCTGCCTTTCTGGATTTACCATCATTTTTTGTGATCAACATTCATTTTTTATTAAGGCAAAGGCGCAAAATATAACACATACAAACCACCACTACGGCAATGAGTACACAGTTCATGTGAGAAGAGAAAGAGGAAAAAGCAAAGATAAAAGGGGGTGGGAGGGGCATAAGCAGATGTTACAATGTAATGATCAAAGACACAAAAAGACAGACATTCCCCAAAAAATAAAATACAATAAAAAATTCAGGGGGGCCTGACTGACATATCTGGGTTATCACTATGAGGCCTCTGTATTAATTACAATGGAAAATTCTGTTTCTCAAGGAGGTGGGATGGACAATATTTCCCCGTCCATGTCTGGACAGTCTTTTTGGTCTAGCCTTGTTGAGGCATGCAGTTGTGCACCCAGGAGAGGCGATATATTGATAAACAGTTAGCCAGTATTGTTTTAAAAGGGCAGAATGGGAGGCATTCAGCCCATTGACCACAAAGAATCTGATAGCTGTACAATTTTCTGGCCACAAGGTTAAGAATCAGAAATACTGATGACCCTCTCTGATTTAGTGTTTACTGATGGGAAACTGTTTACAACAGTGTGAGAGAAAGATCTTTTGGGGGGGATTGAAAAGTATCCCATCTTAGAAAGTTTTATATAAAACACTGAGTAAACATTTCATCCTCACTTATTTGCTAACAGCATGGGCGGGGCCAACAGGGTGGCCGAGGGTGGCGTAGGCCACCCCGAGAATCTAAGTGGTCACCCCATGTGCCCCCCCCCACCAGAGTTGGAATGTGATAGGTTTTTGGGTCTTGTCAGGATTAAATGTCTTCAAGGAGAATTGTTTTCTTAACTTGTATCAAAGGAAGAATTACATTTTTCTTAATTAACCTATGGTGAACACACCATGTCATGCCAGCATGTTAATTAAGTGGAAGTTCTTTGTAATTTCCAGACTTTCAGGTCAGTTACGTGTACTGTACATCATATTATCAATTAGAAAATTTCTAGCCAAACTTCAGTCAAATACAGCACGGTCCTGCCCATTACTGATTTTTTTTGGATGCTTTGCCCTCCTTCACCGTAACAGACGTATCCAGCTATTACAACTCCTTGATGTTATGTGTGGTGGAAATCTTATTGACTGAGAACTTTCTAGGCACTGATGTCTTGGTCAATGTTTCAAATCTGACTTTGTAAAGCTGCAAAAACATTATAGCTAAATGTTATGAAATAAATACATGAGCATTATAGCGCTTACAATAGACAGCTTGGTTATTAATAATGTATGGGTAATTATTACCCAGAATCTAGGCTTGTCAATTTCACTGTTTGACTTTTTATATGTTATTTAAATATGCGTCTGTTCTCAGATATCAGTGGCTGCTCATTTCCAATGTCAGTAAAAAGCTTTCTTCTCCTTAAGAGGTACTGTAGTTAAATTTAGTGACAAAAAGTGATAACTAGCAGTCTGGCTTTGCAATGTTAAGTGTTTATAAAGAACATTTTAGTATTTGGTACTTTAAAATGAGTTTCCATTGCAACCTTCACTCCGCAGTAGGGGAGATTTTGGTAGGCTCTCAATGATGAATAAGTGTAGGCTGACTTTGGATAAGTGAATATTAGCACAATCAACACCAGAAAAACACATTCCTAGCCAGCCATCTGTTAGATTATGGCATCAGACTATAGAAAGATAGTGTCACCTTTCGTGCACCTTCCGCTTCTTCCCTTTTTATGTAGAGCCAAGAGTGTGGATGCTTTATTAGCTATCTTCAAATCATGAGAAAATTACTTGGAGGCCATTCAAACGATCTGTTGCAAAAAAAAAAAGCATGGCGTGCTCTCGGTACCAACAGTTGGAGGTAAGGACTACAGCCAAGAGTTTGATTCCCAGGAATCCTACAGCCGGGAACTGTGAGTCCAAGAAAACACAACAACTTTCTCCCCCTAGTTTCTCTTTCACATTTAACCATGACTGAACTCAATATTTGCTTGGCAGTCTGAAGCCAATTACTGTGCACTCTTTCGCATTGTGTTGGCATACGGGAGTTAGGACACTTTATCCGCTTTAGCCATTTAGCCTGTCTAAAGACAACGTGAAAAAATACGTCCCAGTTTAATAAACGCTCTGGAGCTGGTACACTGGGGATGAGTGGGATCACCTGACATGAGGTCACATGGGATTTTTTACCAACCAATTATTATGGAGTTCCATGCAGGTGCCAATTGACTTATGAAATATTTATACCTATATTTGACTTATGAAATATTTATGCCTGTATACCTATTCCTAATATATCTATCATTGGCCTAAGAGATGTATTTAATTTAGAGCACATTTTACACCAGAAATAATGGCACCTCATCCAATGCACTCGCATATTAATCAAAGTTGCACCAGAGAAGGTTTAGTTCTCACCCAGAATTCTTATTCTGTGGTTTCTATCTAGAAAGACTAGAAAATACAACATCCATGCCATATTTTGCAAATAATGCCCTTAATCTAAACAGGATCTATTTCAGGCTTTATTCTAGTGCAGCAGCACACGAAGTTGGGTTAAATCCAAACTTAGTGAAAGTCAGACTAATAAACTGATTATATACAGCGGAAACTGTTTTATATTTACAAAACAGAATAGCACAGATATTAATGCGCCACGCATAATACACGGCCATCATAAAGACGTCTTTATGCTCATTAAGTTATTCTGTAAAATGCACGACTTGCTATTTTTCGGAGCTAAGTGTCTCTGTGTTCACTGAATCAAGGTACAAATTGAAGGCAATAGGCGAGATCTCGCCTGCTTCCCCTAACTTTGATAAGCTGCAGTGCGACACACGAACCCAGTCGTCTCATTAGACGCAGTAAGTAAAGAATGCCTACTTTTGTGAGCTCTAGCGCACAGCAATTCTTAAAAGCTTTGTAAACGTGTAAAAAAGGATCCCATGTGAGCTTTCTCTCTCTTTGTATGACAATTAAATGTGATGTGTTGCCCTGCACGGGGGCATATCTTACCTAGCCTTCTGTGGATTGTGCACATCAGTAACTTTTCACACCCTATAGTTGAAGAAAAACGTCTCGGGTATATATTAATAGCTGCACTATAGGGAGAACTTGATTGAAAAAGCAAAACAGCGACGCTAATAATTTATATTGTCCACTATGTGTAGTCCTTATATGAACACAATATGATTCCCTGTTAGCATTATGGTAAATAAGTAATATGATGATGTAAAATTCCCACCTTCTAAAATTGTTTAGCTTTATATCCTATTGGGAACTAATCCAATTAACTGTATGTATGTGTGTGCATTAATCATCTTAATAGATCTTTTCTTGGCAATTTTGCCTACAAACACTTACCGACCGCTTTATTAGGAACACCTGCACACTCATGCAGTGATCTAAACAGCCAATCATGCAGTGGCAGCGCAGCACAAAAAATCATGCAGATATCATGCAGGTCAAGAGCTTCAGTTAATGTTCACATCAACCATCAGAATAGTGAAAAAGTGTGATCTCTGTGACATTAATCATGGTAAGGTTGCTGGGGCCAGATAGGCTGGTTTGAGTATTTCAGAAACTGCTGATCTCCTCACATTTTTTTCACACAGAACAATCTTTTGAATTTAATTCAACATTTTAACCCATTAGTTTGGTCCAGTCTGCCATCTAAAAAAAAAAAAAAAAAAAACAGGGGACACCGTTATCAGCCTAAATTTATCAGCCCAAATATGTATGAATACGTCACAACACTCTCAGCTGTAGGCTTTTTTACTTAATGCCTAGTAAACTCTCTACAGATTTAGTAGAGATTTAGTATAGTAGATTTAGTATAATTGGTAAACAGTGCACAGGCTTCAAAGACTCTCTTGAACGGAATACCCTGCCAACGGACTGATGTAAGGAGTCAATTCAAAACCCATAAAAGCTAGCAGTAACAAGTGTAAGGAGCGATAAAGCCGGCCGAGTCATATGAGAGGAAGGCGAGCCACTTTAAAGAAATCCGACAGTCCATGAATCACCAGAGATCTCCGAACAGGATGCTATGACATCATATAAAGCAGATAACACCGCAAGTCCATAAGCACCAGAGGAAATAAAGATATTGCACTTATAAAGCCCATGGGTTGAACTACAAGAGCGTTGTTTTGTAGATGAGAGGCTGCTTTTTTAGAGTTCCTTATGACAGTGTATCGTTTATATATACTGCATGCATGTGTAGGCATGTACCGTACACGTGTGTAAACACCTGCAGCCATCTAGAAAACAGCCTTGATTATTATTCCACTGGGTTAATCCTTGTGGCCTTTGAACAAAAGCTGAAGTGTCCACTGGGAGATTACTGAATTCTCCTTTTCAGTGCTTAATGGCCTTGCAGGCAAAAGAGGTGACGCTGAAGCAAAGCTGTTCAAAGGAATCCTGCACTCGATTCTACAGGGTCACCGTCCTCTCACATTTATGACAGACAGAAAGAGGCATAAGATTAAAGGTAGGGCATTCAATTGATGTCCTTTGTGTTTGATTGATTATGAACCAGGACTCGCGATTGACACTAAACAACTGTACGTCAGTGACAGTGGAGTGAATTTGTACTCATTGCATTCACAGTTTCAATAACGCACAAAGTATAAATAAACTTGGCATACTGCCCTAGTGTTCAACTTTGTTAAAAACCCCAAACTTGAACGTGTTTGCATTTACATTAACTCATTTAGCTGACACTTTAATTAAGACAGGATACATCTGAGCAGTTTATGTTTAAGGACCCTTAATTCTTGCTCAAGGACCCAAAAGTGGTCACAACCTTCTGATCATTACACAAAGGAGAAAAACATTTTACTCTCTAACAACTGATGTCACAAACAGGAAATTACTTGATGACGCAATACTTTTTCTGTCAGGAAAATTTAACTCAGCCAGATACAGTGCAAAGAATGTGAAAGATATAATATATAGTCAAATATATGTAGTATTTCCTATTATAAGTTTACCATAAACCAAATATAAGATTATTAGACGTATGGATATCGTTACTTATTTCAAGCTTTAAATGTTCTTATGCTATTTGCATATAATTTAGCATCTTTGTAGAAGAAGTGCTTAAGGTAAGTGCTTAAAATGTGCAAAAGTATCTCCCAAGACTATTTCAAACCTCAAGAAATAATTTTTAAAAATGTCTAAAATAGGTTTAATAAGCTTATATTTGGGTTATTGCAATCATATAATATGAAATACTAAATAAATTTTATTAATATTCACTTGGAGCCATAAAAAGAGCCTGGGCAAAAATAAAAAAAATCTAATAAATTACTTTTTTTTTTTTTTTTTTTAACCTAATATTTTAAAATGCCTATATTTAAGAGCTAAGTATTCAGATTTTCCAAGTAATGTGAATATGCAGAAAAAAAGTCTAAATTAAAAAGCTGAATTCATGTTGGACATGATGGCACTGCGGTTAGCATTTACTGTGTAAGTGCATCGAAATTGTGTTGTAATGAGTGATGGGCACCTAATGGATGTGGGGTTCAAATGATAGCTGCCTTCTTCAAGAAACGAGGGACAATACCAATGAACGCTCTGGACTCGAGAGTGCAGGCCATTACATGACTCATTCACACGGGAAAGGAAAAGAACGAGAAAGAGACAGTGCGAGAGCAAGAGAAAATGGAAAAAGGTGTGCGGGAGCACATTTTTAAAAAAGTTGATTACTGAGCCCTTTAAATGGTAAGGGGATTGCAGTAGGAGGTTCCTAGGATCTGGATATTTACAGCTCTATCTATTGCTGTTTTATATATGATCAATGTTTCATAAAGTTTAAAGTTATTCAAAGTTTCATTTATTTAAAGATACATTTTTCTTCAGCTTAGGAATTCCATCTTATCCACAGAGAGAGAGAGATAGAGAAAACAAACTCTCTGGATATTTGTGCTAGTAATTATAGCAGTGGCTCGCAAATGGGGCAACAGAAAACCCATAGGCCCAATCATCCAGAGATCACGAGCTCAAATCCCAAAGACGCCTCAGCCAGAGGGAGGGAGGGGGGCATACTGTCTTTCCCCTATCAATCACAGCAGCACTAGCCAATCATGGGCATCGGTGAGCTCATGCATGTGGAAGTGAGTAGATCCTCCGAGTGTGTTGCATGAGCAGCAGTTCAAAAAGTCAAAAAGATGCAGCTGGCTGGCTTCACGTGTCTCAGAGGATGCATGTGATAACCTTTGCCGTCCATGGTCGGTAGCTGTTGTGTAATTGGAGAAGAGTTGTCTGATGGGAGAGTATAAAGAGAGATTTATAGAGATTTTTTTTAAATCACAGCAGTGGCCTGAACCGGGATTCTGACGGATATTACTCCAGTCTAAAAAGTGTGAATGTGAATCCATGTCTCTGAAGAATCATAAATGTACACTGCTTCTTGAAAACAGTAAAAACAGGCTTCATATACTGAACACATTACAGAGAGACAAGAATAAGTCCTTGTTTCAAAAACAAGACAAAGAGAAAATTTGTCCCGGGAAAAAAGCTCAAAATAACAACAACGACAAAAAAAGAACGTGGATTATATTGACACTACACACGAGTCAGACACATACACACTTGGTACTCACTGATGTGTACAGATGGCCTTCTCCATTCATGGCGATGTATAACCCTGTCTTCACGGACTGAATAGCAACAACTCGGAGGCCCACAGGGATGAGATTGAACAACGCTGGGGAGGAAGAACAGGTAGAGAATCATTATGTGAATAGTCTTTGTTAAATAGATGGATTTGTGCATTTGTACAACATCAGAGCGGAACCCTCAATGTGTGGATCAGACCTTCAGAAACCTTTAGTATACATAAGTACTGTGATATAAGATATGCTGTGGATCGTCCCACATGGACGCAGAGATCTGCACTTCCCGAAAATAGTCTATGTCCAAGACTCACATTTCAGTGGATAATCTCACCTGGATATTTGGAGATTTGTACTGCTGTTGGAATTATAAACATGTTCCTGTGCTGATCCCAGGACTCAAACTCATTGTTCTAAATATAAATCTGGATTTCTGTAAGACACAGTTATGATGTCATATGATGTTAGTATGACATATCACCATAGCAGAAAACACTGAACCGACAATGCGGGCCCAGTCGTTATAACTGTGTGGTTGCCTGGGAAAACCCTTCAGATGTTACTGTGGCTGAATTCTGGCAAACAGCCAAAAAGATTGAACATTTTTGTTTCTGGGTTTTTCAGCCTATAACGTTTTTCGACACATCAACTTGAAGAAACGATATTTAATCAACTGTATATGGAAATCTTTTCATTCACTTTTTCATCTTGCCTAGAATACCATCCTGCAAAGATCATGTTGGGTACCAAATTCAGCAGGAAATTCAGTCAGTTTGCCAAAATAATCCTAGAACACTGTAAGCTAAGCGTCATTTTCTCACACAGCAATTGTCAAATGTCATGATTTTATCAAGTTTGATAGTTATGCGTTGTATCAGCATAGTGGAATTGGAACTCTTTTCACTTTCGGGGTTAATCAGACTTTAAGTAAGCAATATCACACTCGAGGTCGCGGTGGTGTACTTCACTCACCGGCACTCGGCCGCACAGCTGTGCTTATGTTCAGTACATCACAAGCGAAGTGTGATATTGCTTTTATACAACAATTCTACGAACAAGAAATTAATATCAAGTAAGTGACATTCTAGGTCCAGTATAGCCAAATGTTACAGTTATTTTGATCCACAACCAAAAATAGATCCCAAAGAAACAGGCTGGTTAGCTCACATTGGTTTGTATATTCCTGTTAAAGGTACTTCCAGTCAATTTGGCGTCCCTTCTCCCTTTTCATTTTCATCTGAAGAGCGTTCATGTTTGAAGCCAAATGGTATATTCCTGAAAATTATTTCCCATGCCCACTAATAATGCTGCTAACACTACCATAGTAATCGTATCAAATTAAGAAGTGACATTTTACTTGGATGAGCAAAATGACACACACAGTGAAACGTCCCAGTGCTGTTATCACAAAATCTCCGCAATTTTGGAACGCCACTTGACCAATCAAATTAGTGGACCGGAACTAACTGTTGGATAATAACAGTACTTCTATTAAGAACTATATATAGGAGAAATTGTTAAAACGTCACGATGGGAATGGTTTTCACAGACAATAATTATTAACGCATTATCTTTTCATGCGTCCATGTGTTTACACTGGCTGCCATTCACAATCCATACAAGTAAACAGTTACTAGCAGACTAAATGCAGATGTACTCCACATGTATGGCAGATGTGATGCTGGCTCAGTGGTGTTAACCCCGGTAGACATGGAGGCAGTAATTAGAGGCAGCAGTGGTGCATGGCAGCTTTAATGGCTCTTTTGTTGTCTAAGCCTGCTTTCCGGGTTTGTTAGGTAACCGTTATTGTTTGCGTTGCTGTAGAATGGCTGGTCCGGCAGTGACAGCGAGTGCCAATTGTCCATACGGCTTATACTAATCCACGGTAGAATGAACTGACACGCGTGTACGACTGACTGATGTCAGTAGAACATGGCAAGAACGGCATGCTGCTGTCGTAGCAGAATGTAAGTGGGCCAGTTGGGAGTGCTGGAAGTGTAATTGTAAGAACTGTAATGTGCTGCAGTGGAGTGTGATAGCTACATGTGAAATATGTAAGTACTTAGTGCTTCAGTGCCTCTGCTTGTCTTTATCTCTCTTTTCTTTTTTTGCTATTGTATTGTATATACAAGAAAACGGCTACAATAATAATTATATATATATATATTAATATAATTGAAAACCGTCTGGTCTTATTCAGTGATTTGCGCAGATTTATGGCGTCCATAGGCCATCTCATTATTGAGTATTCAATGATGGAATGAAGTGTATCACAGAAAAAAGAGGAAAAACCAGTATGTTTGGGAAGCCGTGCATGTTTGTGGGTGCAAGATTGACACTCCGCCTGTCACTCTCTCGTTACGGTTTCAAAATGAAATCAAATTAAGCAGCTGGCCTGAAGCAGTGGAAAAGCAGGTCCTGTATATGCTAATAATACACCACTCACTGGTGCACCACAATTTCTCCTTGCATACACACACACACACACACACACACACACACTCCCGAAACTCTTGGTGCCAATCCATGGGATGATCTTGCTCTCACTTCATCTGTGGCTCTTGTTTATTCAGTGTGTGTGTAATCTGATTTGACGAGCAAGCGCATCGCGCAAACCGGTGAAGAATAAAATGACTGAATGGATTTGCTCTTAAATGCAATTCAATACAGTCAATACAAAGAGGCTAAGTTGCGAATTGCCAAATATATATTATATATGCTTATAAAACTAATTTGATCGTGAACACATTTACATGTGGATGCAGTCGTTTTACCAGTCTGATGTTTCATTAGATCGCGTAAAGCACAAATCACTTTGATTTACCTAATTAGCTAGCAGATGTTGCAAACACGACATAACTATTCCATGGAAAAAAATCCATCAGGCTTTTCACCAAGCTCAAACGTTTATTAAAGCTGAATAAATGCATCTATATGCAATGACGGGTCTTTAGATCAGATTTTCATTCAATCATTTAAATGGGCATTTATTCAACGCCACACTTGATCAAAAGATGCCCGGTATCTGACAGAGTCATGCGGATGTGTGGCGGTATTTTTCTAAAATATTTATACTTGATATATTAGAAATGAACAACAGGCCATAGTGATAGAAGCCTTGAAATTGGAAGAATTACTGAAAATGCTGAAAACATTGAATTACTGAAAAAAAATTAACTCACAAGAATTACTGCTGTCATCCTTGGTCCCATCGAGAGATCCATCTGCGTTCATTTGCAAGTAGTATCCCTGCCTGCAATATAACCTGGTCACTATACCCTTGAGCTGGGGATCTGTTGAGAAAGAGAGAAAAAAAATGACAGTGTTATAGTATTAACCCTGAGCATTCATAATTCGATACAATGGTTCATTATTCCTAATTCTGCATAACAGCATAAGTAAGGTGATATAATACATTTCATGTCCTTTATTATAGTTTCATTGTGTTCTGTTTGGCAGCTAGTCCAATCGTAAGGCTTAAACTTTTCTCCTGTATTCAGCGGTGCTCACCAGCTCCTCCTTTAGGAGTCATCAGAAGGTGTGTTGATGTCAGATATGAAGATCCCAAGAATGGTTGATGATGTGAAACCGTATCAATCCTTTCTAGCAGTACACTGGCGTTCTGACTTATTAGACTTATGAATTACTTTATAGCCACAAGACTGTTATAAGATTAGTCAGGGCACTGTTGGTTTTCAGCATGTAGAGTATCATGACTCTGTGTTTAGCTGCTGGTGAGCAGGGTGATTGGAAACGGGAGGGTTGTGAGTCCCCAACTGTCTCCACAAGAACATTGGTAAAACAGACAGCACAACTAAAGCTTCTTTAAATGGTAACATTTCAACCTAGTAGGCTAGATTAAAAAAGAAATGCTAATAAAAAAACTGTAAATTCTTAAAAGGTCCACTTTGGAGGATTCAACCAACTAAATGCCCCTCTCTTACCCCTCCCTTTCCAAGTATGTATTAGTAGCTGTCACACACTGTAACGTACACAGCTGTAGCGTACTTCCAAGTACTTACATTCACACATCCTTGCTTGTTCCATGCTAAATAATAAGTACGATCCTCCATTTTTCAATATTCGGGTTCTGAAACTTGTTAGCCAGCACCAACGAACGCTGACTCCTCTTATTTCTTCCTCCTTGTCTTTCTTTCTTCTTCTTCTTCTTCTTTTTCTTCCAGTGCGTCCTTCCGCATTCACACTGTTACTTGTAAAAACGTGAAATGCAGAAGTCGCTCTCTAGAGGTTTGTCCGTTCTGGGCTACTGTAGCAGCGCATCATGGCAGCTCTGTAGAGGTGGACCCGCTCCCTGTGTAGACTTAAAGGGCTCATTCAGAGCTTACGAAAAGACAAGGATTGTAACTACAGGTTATTATATACTAATGAAAACATACTTAAGAATACTAGATTTCATTCTGCTAATAGATCCCCCTTAATCCTACACAGTGGACCTTTAAAGCCCTGATCGTCTATTTTCATATGAGCCATTAAGCATTGCTGTGTAATGTGACATCACACATAAATTCATGTTGAACATGGGAACGCCCAAAACATGCAGAAATTCCATTTTTTGGTTTAAACAAGTTAATACAGCCTCAGTGAATGGAATATAATGTATATGAGGGGAAAATATAGGGCCTTAAACAAATTCTGACATACTGGCCCTAGTCATTAATGTGGCACTGAACTGAAAGGAGATTCAAGAACCTGGAATGCCACTAATAATTAAGAATAAGAAAATATGAGGAAGAACCATCAGAAATGTGGGTACATGTGCATGAAAGAAACATCATCCTGCAAAACGATTGCTGGCAGTGAAAAATGTGGAAAATATAAAACGATAAACACCAGTGTAGGAAATACAAGATTTCAGGAAATGTGTAAACTGCTCCTCTCTTCTCTCCCATCAGAAAAGCCCCGGCAGAAAATCTTTTTACACTGTACTATTTTTTGATGCCAACTAACAAAAATGGCACCTCGTAAAAGAGTTCTTTGGTTGGGTCATCCTGACGTGAGATTGATGAAACGTATGAAATGTGAACATAGACTTGATTACTGCAAACCAACCATACGTGCGACTTGTAAGTACTCGTTTTAAGCTCATGTTCGATTCTAAGTCATTCAGAAACTCAAATTCAAAATTCAGTATTTTGAAGGGTAAGGTTCAAATGTGTCTGTGCACATATCCTGGCTCTGATCAGCTTACTCTCAGTACGCGAAATTTTAAAATTTATAAAAAGGAACCAAATAATAATGCTCGATTTAACAATTTAACAGCAAGCCTGCAGAGATTCCTACTGCCCGCTGCACTGAGGTCAAAATAACAAACGAGAAACAAGTCACATACAGACCCATTTTATTTATTTATTTAGACCAGGACTCAATATTTTTATCTGAACTCTGTATGCATGTGTGTGTGTGTGTGTGTGTGTGTGTGTGTGTGTGTGTGTGTGTGTGTGTGTGTGTGTGTGTGTGTGT
>JAQQZR010000035.1:6846381-6854168 GCA_030068235.1 Notoglanidium macrostoma | reverse complement strand
AGACAGACAGACAGACAGACAGACAGACAGAGAGACAGACAGACATAGAGGCAGACCAAGAGACAGACAGACAGACAGACAGACAGACAGACAGACCGACAGACAGAGAGACAGACAGAGAGACAGACCGACAGACAGAGAGACAGACAGACAGACAGACAGACAGATAGACAGACAGACAGACAGACAGACAGACAGACATCAACAGAGATGAGACAGCTCATCGAGACAGTAAAACTGTTCCAGCGGGAGAACTTGGTTAGGCATGTATTACTCACACCCAGCTAAAGCAGTTAATAGCTGGAAAATAATTAATATGCAGTATTAAATGCATTTTAGGAAGTAGCTCACACCGCAAGCTGATGCATGTGTGTGAGTCTAGATAGGCAGGAGTGAAATACAGGTGGTCTTGCAACTAACTCACCCGCATATGTCACATGTAAATTAGAACACAGTGAAACTTTTTTCATTGCAGAGCCCAGCTTGTTAGCACACTTGTTAGTCAGGTATGATACAGCATAGAGGGTAGCATGGTACAAAGGCAGCATGGTAGTGCTGGGCCTTGAAGTCCGACCTTCCGATCAGTAACCCAGAGCCTTAACTGTTCAGCCACCACTGCCCAAGTGAAGTCACGCTATTAATAAGGGTTTATTTCCATCTTTAAAAAGTATGCAATAACACTGCACACTGGTCTATACTGTAGTGTAGTCAGGGCAGGGAATGTGTATCTAGATATCCTTCATTTCCTTTTCAGGTCATAATAATAATAAAAATTCAAACCTTTGTCGCATTGCGTAAAATATAATCATAAACAAACAAAAAAATTATTGAAAACTGTTACTGGTGACATTGCTCCAGGTTTGACTGTTATGGGCATGAAGTGATGACTAGACACACACACACACACACACACACACACACACACACTAGGAGCCAAAAGTCTGAGACCACATTGAAAATCTGGACTTTATTTTTCCGTTTAAACTTGGAAATGAACAGAAGGTTATATAACTTTGAAATATTTAAAAACAACGTCAATATCATTTAATTGAACACTAATTAATATTCAAAATTCTGCACCATTTAAATGTAAGCAAATGTGTGCTGCTGACCATGTTAACTGCATTGTACAAAAGGTCAGATTTTCCAAATGCCTAGTCCTTTTTTATTGAAGCGTGTGTTCAGGCGACACTCCGATGGATTTGATCTAAAAATGGATCATACGGTTTTGCACAAACTTGTGGAGTCCATGCCAGCTCGGGTGCACGCTGTCGTTAAAGCAAAACAAACTTTCCTCAAGTTGTCCTCGATAATTTAATTACTAAAGAAAATTGCTGTATTCAATTAAAAAAAGAACGCAAAATAGGCGCATTTTCACTAGTAATATCGATGTTGCTATATTTTATCATCGCGATATACATATTTGAGTACGCCATCATTAACAACCAGCTGATAAAAATCTGAAACTCTATTTTAGTCTTAATATTTCATTTCTCTACTTTTTTCAGTGAATAAACGATATAATGATCATTTTTAAATCAACAGTTAAAATAATTACATTTCTTTTAAATGCTGAATTAAAACAATGGTCATTATATGGCTTTGCTGTACTATAGGCACGTCATAAAACTAGATATTCTGTAATTAATACTCACCTCCCAGACTACTGCATAATATATGAATGCAGTTGTGTTACCTTTGATTGAAATGTATTTTAAAACTGAACTCTTAAGAAAAGATGAGACCGATACTTGTTGTTCGTTTCCATGGTGATACATCGTATCAAATCATATACAATCGTAATTAAATGCATGTAGGAACTGAAGCTGTAAGAGTATTGGGAGGACATGTGATAACCCATGCCATACAAGGGAATTACTACAGCAAATGGATTTATCGCATTACTGCATCATCGTGAAACTGAATTGATCAAATTCCACGCTAAGGGGTACATGATCATACAGCAAAGCAATTTTAGACAGCAATCAAAAAAACTTGGTCAGCAGAGTCCTAGCACGTCCATATCACATGCACAAGTTGACCCAGTGATGTCAACGTATTTTTTCCCTCCATTTCCACATGAAAACAGTGAAAATGGAGTTTTAAAAGTTGCTCCACCTTTTCTCCCGCCAAGCTTCATCGTCCACGCTCTCAAACACTAGTTTTGTATAGACATGAGAGAAAAATATATTTTCAAAAATATCCATATACACCCCAACATCCTTTGAAAATAGTTTGTCTGCAGCCTGTCACTTTATTATACTGTATCTCTATCTTATTCAAATAGCAGAGCGGCATAGCATAGCCTTGGTTAAAATGCACAGGTGCAGAATATAGCATACCGAGCATTCAAGTAAAAGTTTAATATATTGATATGCAATTTAGGCTTGATATTCAGTGTATAGGAGGCGCTAGAGATGAGTTGCATGCGGACAGTTTTTTTTCTGGGAGTTGCATAGTGTTAGCTGAAGGTTTCACAAACAGAGTGCATGTCAGATCTCTCAGATTGCAGAGTGATAGCGCCGCAGACAGTACAAAAAGAGAGGATGGAGTCACTCCATAGGGTCTGAATGGAGAGAAGTGAAGCCAGATTGAAGCTATTTCCTGGTGAGCCTCTCGATCACCGTTTGCCTACTGTGCAGCAAACAGCTCAATTTTGATGATGTAAGCAACGTAGGGCGACAGGGAGCTGCCTCGCTGTCTGTCCTAGCTGCACCCTGAATGTTTTTCCGGCTCACTTTGTGACTTTGAATGTGACTTTAACGCCACTTTTTCAAGCAGATCCCATTTTTGAAAACGCGTTCTGATCTACTGAGCTCTTTACTGATGGCCATATAGGATTTTCAAATTTTCCTGAGAGCTTATTATCCAAGCAATGCAGTTGTGAAACTGGCTGTTGCTGGTTCGTGACGTCGTTTTTAACATTGTTAACGATTATTACGCAGCCATAAAGAGAATTACAGGGTAATGGAGCTGGTCATACAGTGCTGTGTTTCTCTAGAAAATAACAGCGGCCATATAAAGAGACAGAACGATTCAGAAGTTATTCGATGTCCGAAAAAAGCCGAAAATGAATGGAAGTCCACGGAAGACTGACTGAGCCTCTCACTCCCACACGGAGGGTACGCAGTCCGAACGCTCCATCCCCCACTCGGATAGCTCTGATCCGGACTGGCGCGGAATGCTTATAGCCTGCTGTAGGACCTCTCCTTTGCTTCTCGTGACATTTGGGGCATTACGGAAAACAATGGAAACTTTGAATTAGGCGACTTTTTAAAAGGACGCAGATACGACTTTGTCCCACCTGGACCTCATTAGGCAAAACTGCACCCAACGACATTTTGTATGAGTGACAAATTGCAGGTTGTATGGATTTAAAAAGCAAAGTAAAACTATAGGCTTTTTGTTCCACACTGGTTCCACTCCGAACACAATCAAAAAGACACTTTCTTAATTGTATGGCTGATTACATCTCAGATTGCAGGGAGAAAATAAAAGGTCTCATCACAAGTCTTTTCTCACAAGTCTATGACAAGCCTCGCAGTTTAGAGTGGTAGCAACGTGGCACTGAATAGGGTGTGATTGCAAATCAGCAATAAGTGTTGTGACAATCTAGGCACCCTTTAAAGAGGCATTTAGTCCGTAACAATGATCTGTTATAGTCCTTCTCATATTTATGAGAGAAGGAACATTATCAGCAGGAGGACGGAGGAGAAATGAAACGAGATAGCCCGAGAGACGTGGAGGTGGGGGAAGCCATTATCCGACAGAAGGGGGACACACTCTGCTGTACACAGCAGCAGCTGCAGAGTTAACCACAAAACGTGACTGACCCACTTAAAGACACTTCTGGAAAAAGAGAGGGGCTTTTCCAGCCTACATAGTCGTGCAGGCACAGCGCTGTTGTCAAGGTGAAACACTGAACAAGCATTGATGCTGTTTGGATCTCAGAGTGGTGCTCCTTTTACTGCAGATTGTGAAGATCTTAATGCTACGTGGGCGTGCAACAGACAGGATTTCTTGCATTTCAGAAAAAGAGAGGTTTTTTTTTTTTCAGTTATGTAAGCGCAATCAAATTTGTTTTGCTTCAGCTGGCAAGAAAATTTGTGAAAATCCAGATCAGTTTGCACTGCCTGACATAGCACGCACTACGCGATCGATTCGGCCCACTGATAGCTGAAAGCAAAGACGACAACAGGGAAGGTATTTACAGTTAGTTACAACAGCAAGGCAGGACTTCCTTTAGACAACTCCGGACAGCGCAATGTTTACAAGCGTTACCTGACACCGAATGGTACAGGGAGCTAAGATGGACGTAATGGAGCGGATTCAGAATTCATCGAACATAATAATGAGATGTGGCACGAGGAGAGATTAGAAGCTCATCTCAACCGGGGATCTTCCGTCCCATTGAACGCTATAATTGGACTCAATGTGTACCGATCAGAAGCCGCTGTGCCAAATCAAGCCATTATGTAGTCAGCCTTAAGGAAGACCTGTCATGTTCTGTCTCCTGTTTATTAGCATAACGGCGTTCACAGCAAAGTGATGTGACCGCAGAGGCATGTGACATATCCCGACTGAGCAGATTTAAATAAAATCTCTCAGGTCAGCTGAAGGTCACGAAGTGCTCCTGTCTACATATGCTACCAAAATGACAGACACTATAAACATGATTCCAGACCTTCTCCTTTCTACTTTAGCTTCGCTAAACAAATGTTATGTAACGTGTCTGTTCAAAAGGACTTACAGAAGCACAACGGGAGCTCTCTGCTTTCTACTGACACTATGAAACTTCTTTCCTTTTCAGACAATTCACATACTCAGCACTAAGGTCTGAATGAAACCCTGATCTGTTTTCTCTTAGGAATGGTAGATTGCCCCAAAAAGGTACAAAGCGAACCGCAGCACAATGCTCAGAGGCAATCAAAGGCATATCCCCGCTTTAATCTGGAGAACAGAAGTGAATAGGTGCACAAAGGAGATGTTAAATTAATACAAGCTGTGCTTGGTTTTGCCGGCCAGCAGAGGCCTTTCATGTTTGGAGCCATTTGGCAAAAGGTTTCAGAGTTCCTCCTAGACATCACGCTATCAGAAAAAAAGCTACTAAACTGTATCTTTCCTTGTTGTTGGTTGGTGGTACTATGCAAATATCTTTTACCTAGGAAAAAGTGTATATTTATTGCTTTACCCTCAAATCAAATTTACAATCCATGTCTGTGGTTTAAATGATTTTTAATCTATCCAGGTTTCCATGTGAAAGATAGATAGCAACGGTACAAAATATCTACTTTTCAGATTACCGCTCCAACAACAAGGCAAGATACCATTCAGTGCTATTTTATTTCTAAGCCTGTAGATTACAGCTGACTTTCTTAAGACGGGATGGTTAATAAACGAAACTCAAAGCCTGTGTTAGACTCAGATGAGATGATCTGTTCAAGAGAAGAGAAGATTGTAGTCATTTCAGACAAATCCTCAGTTTCCGGTACAAAAGCAGTCCTTCATAGCAATCAAATTTGTGAATCGTTGCCATATAAAAAGCACTTGTCTCTATAATAGAGTGGTTTGTCTGGGAGTTCAGGGAATGAAATGAGACAAAGTGATATATCATCTTATACGGTGCGTAATGTTTGGTGGGAGCTGTTCCAGACACGCCTTGTAGAGGACTGGCTAAACACACGCCGGAGCGTGCTTTAAATGTAGGTCGAGTTTGGCGTTTTGTTTTTAGCAAATTGATTCTGCAAATATTGCTGTCATGCCTGTGGTAATCAGGTAATCAGTAGTACATTGGGGGGGGGGGGGAAAGGGGCTTTAAAATGAACCTGATATTTTGAATATCTCTAGACAATCCCAGGTTAAGTCCATAGCATGTTCGAGTCCACACAGCCCAGATTCAAGGCTACACCTCAAGGCAGAATAGCTTTCTCTACAGGGGGGACTCCCATTTCCCGAGTGTGCCCAGCTGCATCCAGCCTGGGCATGAAGGCAAGTTTAGCGTCTTAGTGCTTCTCATGGCCGCGTTTAGGTTTATTTGCTGGAAATATGTTTCTTGTGGCTGCTGCTGAATTAAGCTTCAGCAAACAAAGCACTGATCTTCTTTAGTGCATGGGTTACACTTAAAAATAAAAATACAAGACCAGTGATAAAAGACAGGGAGGAAGGAAAAAAGGGGGGAAAGGCTGGCTTTGTTGAGGAAGCCCTTGTGCGGGAGCTCTGAAGAAGAAAAAACATGCTCGCTAAAGATTTTCCAAATCTCACAGCAAAGGGAAATTAATGAGGCAACTCCCAGAGGGTCCTCCATCCAAAGTAACACAGACAAGGACACAGCAAGATTGTGCCAGACTCACCGTCAGCCCCCAAACCAAGATAAATCAGCCATTTCAGTGGCCGTCTCGCTGGGGCTTCTCATGCGCTCACGTGACTTTCTTAAGAGGGAAGGCAGGCTTGATTGTACTTAGTCGAGCAGCCCCTCAGCATGCTTCAACACAAGACTTAAATGCTGTGAGCACACAGGGCAGCCATGAGCTGCTTGCCAGCTGTAATAAAATGGCCGTCACAGGTGCATGGTAGCCAAGACGTTCCGGGGATAATTCATCATTCGCCGCTCCTTGTGGCAACATCTTTTACGGATGATTTATTTGGTTGAGATCCCCCTCTCAACATTCCCAACAAAGACCATGAAATACCGCGCCAACCTGTAGCCTTTGTTTATATCTCTTCTCTTCTCTTGTTTATATCTATGACTGAACTAATGGCAATGCTGGCTGGCTTTTAAATTCTCTTAACCCCATACAAATACTCAGGCTAGCTTACACTTGCACAAACAGACATCCATGCTTTCTAGGATATCATTATTATTTTATCGATGGCGAGCATATTTGATTATATATTTGGAAGTTATAGATCAGTCAATCACATTGTAATTCTGTGCATATTAATTCCCATTCTCATACAATTATAAAAACAAAGCTAATGGTAAAACATAAAAAGAACAATGTGCCATAAACCTGTAAAATAAATATGATCTGAAAGGGGGATTTATACCTGGCTTGCACACAGGCCATATATACTGGAAGGGCAATACAAGAAAAGAAAATGGATCCAAATGTAAAAATGGGCACATCCTTGCAAAGAGAGCTGGCAATTTTATGGCGACACATTTGAAACGGAACACTGTGAGCTATTCATTTGCTTGGCATATACAAGGAGATAGGAATTTGCAAAATGCTGCCAACTGTAGCTCTCTGATAGCATCTTTACAGCAACAAGTTGAAACACCTGCTGCTGTAAAGCCTGCACTCTACTGAGACCTGTGATTCACTGGCAATTCAGTGGATATGTTTAAAAAAATATCCCACTTTATGGTTGAAAAACGAAAACAAAAAAAGCTCAATATCATTTAAGGAATCCTCTCAGAGTTTTAATGCACGGGCCTAACCCACGGATAGGAATGCATGTGGCCTACATGAAAGAGACCCACCGAAACACAATAATTAGCATTTTAGGTTGTGTGGGAGTAAAATATGGCTTGATGGTTTACTCATAATTATACATCAAAAATTGTTTAATAGAAGTCCAGCTGGCCTTGAATAAACCGTAGGAATTAATCAACACCACATTTGATGTCCATTTTTTACACTGTTTTTCTCACATACGATGAGCCTAACACTCTTTTCTGACTATAATGCTTAAATACCTATTTTGACTAGAATACTTAATATTTAATACTGACGTAATACTTTTTTTCTGACCATACTCTGCAGTCACAATTATAGGCTAGAAAA
>JAQQZR010000035.1:6811167-6827215 GCA_030068235.1 Notoglanidium macrostoma | reverse complement strand
GTGTGTGTGTGTGTGTGTGTGTGTGTGTGTGTGTGTGTGTGTGTGTGTGTGTGTGTGTGTGTTTGTGTGTGTGTGCATGCATGTGTGAAGCATTTGGCCAAACCCTCATTACCACACACTAGCTGTATAGCCAGAGGTATAAAACTCAGCATGAGTACTAAATACTTCATTAGCTATCAAGGTGAGTGCGACAGCTTGACTCTCACATGTGCTAATCAGTCTGTGGGGGTAGCAGAAAACTGGCCTGTGCTACCTATCATCCCTTTACATCAACCTCATCAGCCTGGAGCCTAGAAAATGTATTTGATGAATGAACGAGGCTGAAGGACACAAATCAGCTCCTGTCTTGCCCAGCTAGTAGTCCACAGAGGAGTCCACACGGTGTTCATTCGCAGTTACACAAATCAACACGCCACAGTCGCAAAATTATACACAGGCTTGCCTTATTAATACAAAACAATGTGCATTTGAAAGGCACTACATCAAAATAAAGCTTACAGCATGAGCTTTCCAGTCTGTGAAAGCCAAGCTCCATTAAATAGAGTACGATGTTTACTTACTGTAAAACACAGACATAGTGAGTAAATGTGTCAGTCGAGTTTGATTTAAGCTTATATAAAGTATCATTCTGATACACATCAGGGTTGGCGGATTCAGTGATTAGCTATTCAAGGTATTGCTGCACAGCAGTAGCACTAGGATGAATAGGAACATTACACAGAGATATTTAGGCTACATTTAGTTTAGTGGCTATTCTTAACTCGGGTTCAGGACAATGGTAAATTTAGTGTTATCATATTTAACTGCAGTAACTGACCCAGCAATATGCAAGTTCATCTGTAGGAGGTAATGCAAGAGTCTTGTGGTGCAGCTCATTTTACCTGTGATACACACACACACATCTTACTATTTTTACGAGGACCTGCTATAATTAAAAAGGCAACAATAAATAATAATTAACTAAAATAATAGCCTAAATAATCACATCCCCTCCCCCACACAGACTATATGCATCTGTACCTCCCTCAGAGAGAGAGAGAAAGAGCGCGAGAGAGAGGGAATAAGGAGGAATGGTTCTTCAGGACAAGTGATATTTTTCCTGCACAGGAAGTGGCCTTTCAGCACTATTTAAAAATAAATTCCAAGTGAGAGAAAAGAGAGAAAGAGATAAAGGCGGACGTGTGTGTTGTGTACGTGCTCCAGCTCTGTTCGATGTCAGGCCCCACTGACTTGCAGTCAGGAATCGCCATTCCATCGACAGGCCTAAATGAGATTGCCTCCAGTCATCTATCTTGTACAAAGAGCCCTACTGCCTTTTTATCTTTCGCACTAGCAAATAGAACAGCCACTGACTACTGGTGCAATTTAAAGTAGCAATGACGTGTTTCCTAACAAGTGTCTGCAACCACCTGCTTTTAGTCTGTATGAGACACGACAGTGTACATATACAGAAACTGGAGACTTCATCTATCTAAAAGACAATTCAGTTATAAGCCAGTGATGACTAATATGGTTATATATGTATATGAATAATACAGGTGTAAAGCAGGCCAGAAGAAGCTCCTGTGTGTGTGCTACCGCTCTACTAAAGAGTTACAGGACTTTTATGAAAGCCTGAGAATTATCCTCTCTTATAAACAGTGCATTATATACACACACAATAAATAATATTGGTAGAATACAAAGGTCGAGAGATGAAATCACTAGTCAAGTAGAATTAGTTTTACTAGAAGAAGACCCATAACATTAATTTGTAATGGGTTTGGCTGATTTGGACAGGATAAGGTATCTTATCATAGCCTGGATGTACGTTATCATGACACAACACTCGGAAATACAAGCTATGGCTGTACCTGTTACATACTGTAATTTTGTCAGACTTTTCAAACAGATCTTGATGATAATTACTGGTAGAACTAATCCAAATCAAATAGGCTATATGTTTTCCATTTGTAAAACTTACAGGCCCTCTCAGGAACATGAGGAACTCAGGAACCCTCCCCTTACAGGAAATCATCTCCCTCTTTATAAAGGCTTAAGAGGTTCACTCTGCCCTGAATAGAGGTTAACATGAACATCACATAAACATGGCTCATAATGTAGTTAATGCAATCCTGCTTTTAAACCAAGAAAACAAAATCACATCTTCAACAAAGAACAGAAAGGAATCAAAGAGCGAGTAACCAAAGCAGATGAAACAAATAATAACTTGTTCCATTAAGCAGAACGTTAAGATAAATGTCTGTGCTTGTCTGAGCAGCAGGGAGGGTGTCAGGACATATCCAACACTGCATGATAGTATATTAAAAGAGTACATCACCTGTTCCTTACTTAGGAAAAGGCCATCAACATGTGTATTCATACAGCACACAATTCAGTGCTACGCCACTGCCAACAGAGCTCGCCACTGCCAATCTGCTGATTCACAGCACATCCGCTTTCCCCATTCGCTCTCGCTCTCTTTCTCTTTTTCTCCCATTCTCTCCCTCTGCCCTTAATTGATAAAGCTGAGAGATTCCCCCTGCAGTAAGCTACGGTTGCTAGGTAACACCCAGGCAGCTCCTTCAAGGAACCTCAACAAAGTTTAGAAGCATGGCAAACTCCAGCAGCCTCCACAGGTGTGCTCTGAACCCAATACACTGTCTAAATTCACACTCAGTCACTGAATACGCGAGACTGAGAAATACTGATTGTCTCAGGTTTCTACCATCCCAAACACAAATTCAGCCTCTGCAGCTCGTTCTCTTAAAACACCCATTCTTGTACAGCTGTTATGCTGTACATGTTTGTACTAGCGAGTCCCATTTCTACTCAATAATCTGAAGGTTTTGACACTTTACAACATATTTCAATACATTTCTATTCTGTATGGGAGGCAAGTTATGTGACCAAAAAGTATACCAGGTATACCAGGGATCAGGGATATCTTAGCTGACAAGTTTTCCCAGTTAGAGAGGAAGATATGGTATGGTAAGTGATAAGAGGAACAGGATTCCACGGCATCCACTGTGCAGCACAAATGGTCCCCATGTCATTTATGAACACCTATATTCATAAAACATGAATCTTGTCCCTGCTGAATCATTGCTCTACACTGAGCACTGCTTATTGTTTGCACCGCCGAAGGGTTCGTCTCCCAGACCTAAATCAAAGCTGACATGGAAAATACTGTACAAGTACACACACAAACACAGGAGCTGCTGTGGCCTATGGGCCTGGGTCTTCATATCTTAGAATACCTATGGTCCTAACTGAATTCCTCTGCTCCACATGGTGGCCAAGACATGAGCACATGCACTTTAGTAATGAAATGGCCTTCACTGGAAGGTTTGTATGTCCTTTGTATGTACCCTACCATTATGCCCCAAGAAACATCTGAGAACAATGGACATATAACACAAGGATGGAGAAATGCCAGTGCTGTAAGCATGGTCCGTGAATTCTGACTCTCAAAGTTCGTCGAACTATATATAGATATATCACTCCAGTTCATACTTGAGATGTGCATGGGACTGATATTTTGGTCCTGCTCACACATTAATATTCTAACAAATTTATTAGTTTCTATTTTTTCGAAAATATATGCAAAAAAGTATAACCAGCATAACCCTGAGCAGGCATTTACTAAAGACGAATGATTGAATGATGTAACTGCATGACGCAGTGCCACAAGATTCATATCTGACTGCTAGCTCGCGTCCACATCTTTTTCGTCATGTTCCTCAGGATCCCAGTCCCGAAGCACACTCCTAGTCTCATCCAGATGCCCTGTGAACCTTTTTTTGGCAAGACCTATTCAAATTAGTTTGGAACATACCTGTGCGTTCCAATTTCTACATGCGGTCATATTATTTTATATCCCTGTACAGTAGATCAGTATTCACGCTGAACCAGAGTTGAAAAACCCTAGCCTGAAATCTCTCTTGCAGCCATAAAGCTATGAAACAGACAGACAATTCTATAGTAGGAAACAATTACAGTAGTGTACTTCGTTCTAGACATGTTAACTGTCAGTATGTTAACTGTCACTGTGAAGAGTGAATAGGCTAAAAGAGCACATATTTACAAAAAACTATTGTAATGCAAATCCGGTACACAGAAATCGTATGGTATTACAATAGAATTTGAGTCTTACAAAGAATTAAGAGGAGGACAACTGCACTATGTTAATAAAAACACACTGGTCCACATTATACAACATAGGAACCATAAGTGAGGAAAACAAGAGAGTGTCTGAAAAGTGCTTTGTTCTGCAAACTTGTGTTCATAACTGCTGAGACATGTCAACAATAGAAACAGCTTGTGATAGAATCAATTAGACAGTGTGAGTCAATAGGCAGAAGGCTCAAAGTTGAGCCCATTCACTTCAGCTGCGTGGGACAGTGCCTAAAAATCATCCAACGATTGAGCAGAAGGCTCAACGGGAACACAACGGCTCCACACGGAGCCATTCAAGACCTGAACACTGGCCACGGCCTCCAAGATTCATGTGGTACAGAGCCGGCCTTGCCTCCTAGGTGGCACTGCAAGCCTGTCCTGTCTCAGATACTGTCATGGCTACTCCCATGTTCACTTGGATAGTCACTGCTGTTAAACTCATTGGCGTCCCTTTTTTGATTTTGGTTTGTAGGCACCAGCTAAGGTTGTTGGCTCTCCTAGCATGACAGTTTCTCTTCCTAGTTCTGAAGGTGCCTCTATAATTATATTTATAGCCCATAAAGTCTCCTACCTCTGCCGGTGTAATTAGCTTTAATGTTGTTTTAGCTTCTAAGTCTGCTGCTACTGAAAATGCTGTTAGAATCCAAGTTTCAGTTCATAGTCATGAAGCTGTCTCTAAAACTTATTGCTCTTCTGTAGCTCTGAAAGCACCCTTGCTTCTTTCCCCAGTTCTGAAGTTGTCTCTGCTTTCAAGTCTAGCTCTGTCCAAGTCTCTGCTCATGTTCCTAATTTCAGCTTCTGAGCCTTTTCTAGCAGCAGACTCATCCTCGGAGCCTTTCAAGCAGAGCTCTTTTTCTCAGTATGTCAACTTTTCCTCTCTATAAAGCACAGGCCCTGTTCCCTTAACAGTGTCTTTTACGAGCGAGCTTGCTCCACTCCTCGTATCACTTACAAGTTCTTTTCCCTACCCAAAGTTGGCCCCAGTCTCTGATCTATCCCATGCCTCAGTCTTTTGCACTAGACGTTGCACTTCTATTTGGGTCTGTTTCCTGTTCCAGACCCTGTGTTTCTATTCCTGTACCAGACATTGTTTAGCTCCCAGTGTAGCCTCTCTTCATTCTTCATTCTCCGTGTCAGGCTCTGTTTCTCTCCTTGTGTCAGTACCAGACCCTGATCCAGTTCTCATTTCTTCTCCTGGTCCTTTTCTTGGTCTCTCTATTTCTCCTGTCCTGTCTCAGTACTTCATCCCGTGCTTCTGGCTCTCCCGTTGATTTAGACCCCACTTTAACATCTAGGAACTGTTACCCACCTAGAGTCCATCTTCATGCTTTGACTCATTTAATGTGTATACTGCCAACATTCTGGCTAACAGCTCACCACATGTAATAAATGAGTGACTTAAATGAATGGATGGACTCTGCCAAAAAGTCTAAATAAGCAGCATAAACCAGCAGAAACACGTATAATGATTCTGCTGGTGTTTCCTGGTTAAAGTGCATGGCCAATTAAGGGAATTAAAGCAACTGACATCCTCATTCACTGAGTGTATTGCTGAGGCTGTTACTAAAACATAGTCCAAAATGGTAGCTCTTCCCATTTATGTTAAAGAGACGAGTGGCTATGTTTTAAAAAAAATGATTTGGATATTGGTCATACGAACAAGCCGTATTCTCTATGTCTTTGCTTTATTAATTTATCAACCAGCGAAAAATTGTATATTCTTTAATAGGATTCTTATACTGTCTACTACCACCCTAACCGTCAACACACAGTTAACACTGTAATCCATTCAAATACGTTGCAATGCCATAAAACCGTGAAACATTCATAAAATCTCTTTTGCCATAAAGAGAAGTGAAAGATGATTAGATACTGAATGAGCTTCATGGGTCAGGGGGTTGTATTGATCTAGAGGCCCTTCAGGAGAAAGTCGCAGTTACATTCATATTGTTACACGATATACGTGGCTGATTCTAAGCAGGGTCTAGCTCACAATGATCGCCAATGAAAGCTTAACACAAACCTAACAGTTATCTGTGTGTGGACATGTTTTTAGTGCTCGTTATGGGCCACACATGTTGTACAGTACTAGCCTGTTAGAGCTGTGGGGTTCGAACCCTGCTTCTTCACTGCTGGAGGTAATTCATCATCTGCCACAAACAGAATTAAACCCTGGGTGTCAAGAGATGCTAAGAGCAGCTATAAATGAAATACAACAGCATAAATCAGGGGGACAGATTGAGGGCTTTCACATGCTTCTTCTTTCTCAAACGGGGCTATCTGTGCTGAAATACCTGCCAGTTTGCTAAATTAACCTTCTGCCCAGAATTATATACGTAACCTACTTTACCATATAGACGCACATTCCAGCCTGACTGTGGTGCATTTCAGCTCTGTCAAATGTTAAGTTTTACAGAAGATGTAAATATAGCATTAACAGGCGGGAGAAAGTTTTAGAGAAGACGTTGGAGGATGGGGTGACCTTTCATGAGAAAAGATAAACCCAGTAGGGATGCTGTTGTGTACACAAGTGAAACACTCATACAAACACACACTGCAACAAGCCTTCTCACTAATGATCACATCTGAGTGGGGGTAAGGCTGTGTGTCCCTCATGACTAGCAATCAATAAGTCACGCTCAGCACTTCCTCCTGAAAATGAAAATCCATTTAGACAGTGAATACATGCTGAAACGAATACAGTCCACACACCTATTCTTACATATTATATTAATGTATATTCGTCAAAAAGAAATTACATAACAGTTGTGTGCGCTCTACTTGTGCGGTACCCACACTATTCCCTCCTCACTGGGTTCATGGCCCTGGCACCATGCCACACTCTGCCTATAAAAAAAATCGATGCCATTGTCAGACGTGTGCCGTGTTGCTTTTTCGGGAAGGTTATAAGTGCTGCACTTCAATCCCACCAGCTCATGCTGCTTGCCTTTAATAAGCAGGAGCAGAGGAGTGGATGGCTGTCCAGAGGCCTGGGCTAAGGCAGCATCCTTAATGAGGGGCACCCAGTGACCGGAGCTGGACTTATGCCAAGCCAATGCAGGAACGGCACACAGCTTCAGTCATTCACAAAAGGATATCGTGATACACAGAAAAGATGCTCAGTAGCACTGTATAGTCTTTTAGACTTAATTGGAGGAGCTGCTTTAAAAGGAGCAAAAATGTGCTCTCTTAACAAAGTTCTCGCACAGAATATAGATCTTCGATTATCCTGTGGTTAAATATCTGAGTCATACTTCGTGAGTAATGAGCCAGTGCAAGCCTGGAGAAGGATGCAAAGCTTTTTCGGTCATGGCTGATGTTATTGATGTTAATGGATTAGGAATAGTTACAATCAGTGAAATAATTCATGAGCAACCATCTCGCATGCTCATCCGGTCGGCTTATTTGATATGGAAACGGGAAAGTACTCGGCAACCCAACAAAAAGGAATCGATATAGAGTTAAAGCGGAGATGGCAATAAACAATAAATTAAGTTACTCTTCATCGAGCTCCTTCATTTATTCACTGACTCCTCTGTTAAGGTCCCAAGGGTCCTGTTGAAGATACAGTAAGAAGACGTATCGACCACTCTCGCGCTGTAGCTCAGTCTTTCAACGTCAGCTTTTCTTCACATGCTCCTAGGAAAAGCCGCAAGCCCCCTGAGGCTGCAGTTAAAAGACGTGCATCTTTTCTCTGCGAGCTCGTTGATATCTGAGACTGCGAGCGAATCTTCGTGGCTTTGCTCAGGAAATATTTTAGCAAAACACAGGGAGAGGGCACATCTGCCTACAAAGCAGTAAAGGAAACCGCTGCATGAAAATACGATACTGCGTTCCCTCTCGTACAGTCCCAGAGAGCAGCTGGGATTTATCACTATAACAGAGCTGATCTCTGGGACTACACTGAAGAGAAAACACAGTGTATTGAATGACTGGATTATACAGAAGAATAAAGATAGCTAAAAGAAGAAAAAAAGAAATTGAGAACACAACATGCCCTGCGCCTGTCATCTGCACTAACCTGCAAGTAGGCTCTCCTGAGACCAGGCCTTCTCCTCCTCCACCTCTTCTTCCTCCTCCTCCTTCTCTACCTGCCCACAAGCTCTGAGGCCATGCGTGTACGCTATGCACTTTATAGTGGGCTGGAGGTAGGCAGCAGGTTAACTAAGTGTTCTAGTGGGTGGCACAATAATCACTAATCTGACAGAACACACAACTGACTTACACGCGCACCGGTCCACACATTCACATCCAGGACTACAGCCCCTATACTTTTGCTTGCATCAGTAGAACCAGTCTTAAAACCGATTTGCGATCAGCAGGGTTAAAAATGAAAGGCCTAATGTGTGAAGGTTGAGTCAGATCATTGATTTTATATAATTGGGTCTGTTTCTTCACAAAATTCATTTGCAGATGCTTGCAGACATCATGATATGTGTGGTACAGACTCATTGGTATATTTGTAATGAGATTTCTTTTTATTTTTTTTTTTAATTGGACTTGTGCAGGAGTCTAAGGGTAAACGGACACGGAGTAAGTACTGAGTACGCTGGAAATAAGTACTCTGTAGTATAAGTAGCTCTGAAGTCTAATACATATGTCCTGAATTCATTCTGCTTCGAGCAAAGGGCCACATTTATGTACTATTTTTTTACGTTTGGAGGAAGAAGGGTTGTGTGTATGATGATAAAAACGCCATACCACAGAACCGTAGATACAGAAGATGATACGGGGCTGCTTCTCTGCAAACAATACTGGGCATTTCATGTAATCAGAGTAAGCATGAATGGAGTGGCACACCAGGACATATTGAATTTAATCTCATCTGCCAGGAAACTACGTAGATCTGGGAAGAAGATGAACTTTTTAACAAGACGACAATCCCAAACATGCTTCAAAATAGCTCAAGAAGGCTTTGCATGGCCTCGCCAATCCCCTGACTTGAATCCCATTCAAAATTTATTGAGGATTTTCAAATTGCGAGTCCATCAGAGGGACCCTCATAACCTTGGGAAATTGAACCAAAATGGAACCTCAATACACATCTGTACACATCTCTAAGCTGTAATTGCCAACAAGAGCTTAGAAACAAAGTGCTAATATAATAACTTGTGATGTATAAATTCTTTTCCCCCAGTCAATAGAATTTTTAAAGCATATCTCTGTTTTGTTCATATTCTTAAGTGCAAATTCCAAAGACATTATGTGTGTTAATCTGGAGTGGATATACGAACTGGAGGCTTATAAAATCAGAAAAACAAAAGATCCTTATTTCCCCTCACTGTATCGGTGCTAGCATATCTCAGTGCGGTCTCTTAGCTGTGCTCAGAATGGAGGTTTCCATGTGGCTACAAATTGGTAATTTCTGCTTGCTACGATAATTGTGTTTTTGTCTACTCACCTTATATTACAAGAGTACATTGATTCAGTTTATGTCAGTGGCAAATGTTCGAGCAGCCCACATAGAAAGAAGGAGGCATTATTAGGAGAAGCATTATTAGAACTACTGGTCTGGTTACTAATCACAGTGACTTTGGGCAATAGGACCAGTACTGATACTGATAAAGGCAGCCAAACTAAATTTATTTAAGAATAAATCACTTTAATATGCGAACTGGTAGACACTGGTCATTTGTAGATGGCATTTCATTGCGCATGACTATACCGAATTAATGAAGATAGAAGTTAAATAATGACAGAGCAGTAAACAGCAGCGTCTGGCTAATGTAATCCACCACCATCCGTGCTCAGAAGTGTGGGCCACCCACATACACAAATCTTTGAGGGTGTATTGAACCAGTAGCAAAGGCGCGAGACCAGGAGGATGAGGAGGAGGAAGACTCAACCAGTGGCAATACAAATGACTCACTGGCAGTGCAATATAGCATTGGCTAGGATTCACCACAGGTCTCATCTGCCTCTTCTGCGTGTGCGCTATGTGGATTTGCTCCAGCTTTCCAGAGTCAAGAGCGCAGCATGACACAGACAGAACGGAGTAACGAGAGCTGCGCACAGACTGCACCCCAAATGTGTGATACCTCAAGTTCCCTTTCATAGGGAAGTCATAAACAGAATGTCACTGGAATGCGGATTTAGATACATAAACCTGCTGACCTTTATAAATAAAAACGGCTATACAGACAGAAAGAGAAGCAGAGCTAGATGAGGAGAGAGGGCGAATTTATGCCGCATAGTGCTGGAGTCTCGCTTTTGGATGAATGGAAGCTTGTCCTGTCAAAGCTGCCTCAGGATCTGAGTTTAAGTGCAGATAGCGCTGTAAAACTAAAAGATGCTGTAGTACACACATTACTACACCAGCTTGAACGTACCACACATCATAGTTGGAAGTGTTACTCTAACAAGTGACAAATCACAAAACGGAGATTTGAGCGACATCGTAACAAGCGACATTTAAATTACGATTCTTTCGATTCTATGCAAATCAGGTATGATGTGGTAAAGCGACAAATCCAAATGATGGGCCTACATGACTCTGTGTACCAATCCTGTGGTCCTACGTGGTCTGACCTTTCTTCAATTCCCCACCTGCAATTATGTCCCATTTACTGTTTGACACAAAAATAGGGGGGAAATTAGAACTGTGGTTTCACCTTATCCTGTCAAATATGCCCTCTCAATAAATGTGAATAGACACAAAATAGAGGGGAAAAAAAGCTTGGAAGAAAGTAGCAGATCTCTGTGATGAGTACACGCAACTAGTATAGTTCGCTTGTTTCGCTAATCTGCCAACAAAGCTAGTTTGAAGCCTAGCATGTAATATGTAAATCAGACTTAACTACATGATGCGTATGAATCATACGGTTGGCTGCAGGCTATACATTTTGCCTGTTACTAACATTCACTAAACATCCACAAAAGATAAACAAGGCAAGTTACAAATGACTTTTCGCTTGCTAGCATGAAACGACAGAGAGAGTATACTGAAAATTCATTCATGGACAAAAAAACAAAGACATGATCGATCATGAAGGCAATCATGAGACTTCAGCAACTTCCAGTTCCACAAAGCGCCGCATGGACCACAGGCACACACAGGCACATGGACCAAGCTCAGCGAACAGGTCACCTACATTCTTTTGTGGGACACACATAACTGCAGCGAATATAGGTGAAAACAGTGAACTGACTTTTCTAAATCTAATGAAGCCAGAACAATTCTCCTCCTCTGAAGCTTTTTTCCTATCCAAAATGCAAAGCACTATGTTTGACTTCTTTTTTTAAGTTCAGAATAGGGTATGGGACTTTAAAATGGCCTCGTCTCTCACTCTCTAGCTGTTGCACACTGTAGTAGTCACAGTATTACTCATTGTGCCTTCTGTCACTGGTAAATTACAAGATTTATAGACTTCATTACATTTTTCCAGCGCTAAGCACGCTACAGGCCTGCCTGTGCAGCCCATGGTCCCTGTTCACACCCAGAGAGAAAAACTGTGAAAAATGCATCATGCTTTAACAGCCTTTAGCATGTAAAAGCACTACTAGACAGTTTTGTTCGTCACCCATTTGCTCAGCCATTATAGGTGGCAAAATCCCCTAGTCAGCCGGTAAATACTGGAGAACACCATTTGGAACACTTTTCATATGTCGTCATCCTTTTGCAAATATGAGCAGACACAGAAAACGTCCGAAAGTCTATTATAGTCACAGATAATGATGTATTAATCAGCACATCTGATAATCTGATTTGAATGAATTTATGTGTAATGAATTTATACTCCCACCACATGACCAAACATGAGTCGGAAAGTAAATAAGCATAAACAGGCATCTAAAAAATATTCCAGTTTGTGTGCCCATCTTAATCCCTTTGCTTAACGGTGTAGTAGAGTAGATATGATAGCTGAAATTCTACATTCTAAGCATCCATACAACATGCATATGTTCAGGGAACCATGCTAAGTGCTGTATCTTTGGTTTCCTAATGGCAAGTCTGATGGACGTTAGGATCTCTTGGCTCGCTCTAGGCTGGAAAGAGACCAGTCAGAGTGAGATTGGAGTGGGCCGGACCTCAGCACCCGTGTTGCACCCGTGTTGGGACTGATTAGTCTGACGATCGATGGGTTCAGGAGATCAGACAAACAGAGCCACGGCGCAGCATCAATCATCAGCCAGGCGCCACCGAGCCAGCTGGAGAAGCCATGACACCCACCAGGGGTCAAAGAGCATCAGCACTCATGAGAGACAGGCCATGTCCTAATATAACTCACTGTAGGCATTACTTAATACAGCATTATAAATTCAGAAGGGTGACTTTGCATCCAGGACGTAGAATTAATATGGAACTGAGTGCCTCTTTCCATCACTATCTATGATATTGTTTTCAATATCTAGTAGCCACTAGGGAGCAATGAGGCATCAGGGAGCAGCGTAGAATAAAGTTACAGATGTCCCAAGCATCATTTACAGCTTGCCATCACCCAGCATGCGCATATGTCCCATCCTACTGTGCATTCAGCCAATATTCAGAGTAAATTAACCTTTAAAGTGAGTTTTATGCCTTTCTAACACAGTGTGACATTTATTAGTACAACCTGATCACAATCAGAACCGAATGAGAAAGTGCAATTAAAATGATTAAGATCTCAACGTCTGCCAAAAATACATCTCCGGATTCAGCAAGAAAATAAATCATGACTGAGCGCTGGACCTTGATCGGCAATAAGTGAGTGGCCCTGCTGGTGGCTTTGGCTCTGAGTGTGACATATATAACGACTTTGCTATTTATAAAGCTATATAATACAACAAGCAATGGTGGTAGACTCTTATATAAAAAACAAGCAGAGGAGGAGCTTGTTCACAGGAATCTAGAAACACTGACCTATATTATGGTCAGGATATCCAGGTCAGGTTGCGCTGCCAACTACTTTGTATTTGTGAAAATGGGTTTTCCTCTGGCCATACAGTCATTTGATCATACCCTCGGCTGGATGTACACTCCTCTGTTTGACCACAGGCTCTGTCCATTCCTGAAGTGGATGAGTGGCAAGCGCAAGGCTCAAATGCCAAGACAGAAGGCCACTTCAATCTCATCTGCGTCTCAGCACACTGGCAAGCTATTAGCTGTTGTGTGAGTGTGAGTGTGTGCGTGTGTGCGTGTGTGCGTGTGTGTGTGTGTTTGTGTGTGTGTGTGTGTGTGTGTGTGTGTGCGGATGTGTAAGTGTTAAAGCCAAAACAAGCAGCTAGATAGAAATAGTCTCTCTTTTCTTGATTTAAAAAACAGAACTATAGGTCTGTGGTAGCTCAGTGATTAAGACATTAGACTAAGGATCGGAAGGTTGTGAGTTCAAATCCCAGCACTGCCAGGCTGCCACTGCTGGGCCCTTGAGCAAGGCCCTTAACCTTCACTGCTCACTTGTATAGAATACGATGTATGTAAGTCGCTCTGGATGAGGGCATCTGCCAAATGACATAAATGGAAAAGTACAGTTAAGGTCAGAAGCTTACATATGTTAGTAGGACATGAATGTCATAGCAATATTGGGCTTTCACTGATTTCCTTTAACTGTTTTTTTCTGGGGCGGAATGCTTGTACAACATGAAAGAAGAAAGAAAGAAGGATTCTTGCGCAAGTTTTAATTTATTTTGTGTTTTCTGAAACCAACACAGAGTCAAAATTATATATACAGGGCCAAACAGCACACCTAATATTTGGTTAAATGTCCCTTATCAAGCTTCACCTTTTGGTAGCCACCAGCAAGCTTCTGACAACATTCTGGTTGGATATTTGTCCACTCTTCTTGGCAGATTTCAATTAAATTTGTGTTTCCTGGCACGGACCCAACTTTTAAGCACAATCCACATATTTTTGATAGGTTTGAGATCGGAAATTTGATGTGTGCTTGGGATTATTGTCCTGTTGGAACACGCAATTCTGTCCAAGTTTTGAGGTTGTACTGAAGAATTCTGTGGTAGTCCTCCTTTTTCATTATTCCATCCACTTCATGTAATGCACCAGTTCCAATGGTAGCAAAACAGCCCCAGAGCATGATGCAACCACCACCATGCATAACAGCCGGTGCAGTATTCCTGGGATTTGAAGGTGAGTTTGAAGGTGTTGATTTTGGTGCAGGAGGTTCTTTCTTGAATGGCATCCTCTCAGTCCATGGTGATGTACAACTTGCTTGACTGTAAACAGTGTCAAAGCAGCTTCCAGTTCATGGCAATCCTGTGCCATGATGGTTTCTTAGTTGTTCCTGATCATCCAACCAATTACCTCTCAGCTAAAGGTGACACATTGGGTCTTCTTCTTCCAAACCTTGGCAAAGTAGCTACACCTCTCACTAACTTGTACTTACGTACAGTTGTTTGAACTGATCATCTTGGAATTGTTTAGCAATGGCTCAAAGAGACATTCCTGACTTGTAAACCTACAATCCGCATTCTCAGATCTGCACTGAGCTCCTTGGACTTTCTCACTGTACTGTGTATTGGTCATTCCAATGAGTGCTGTCAAACAAACCCTTTTAATGTTGGCACAGAGAAGCTACCAGTTATAGTCAGTCATAATCACTAACAGGAAGTCAAGAAGCCTTGGCCTTGGCAAGTTAAAAGACAAACACCACTGAATTAATAATCTAAGTGGGCGCATGAATAATTTTGACCTTGTATGTACAATTGGCCCTGGGTCGATTTCAGAAAATCCAAAATAAATAAAAATCTGTGCAACAAATTCTTTCAGTAAAGATGTATGTCATACCCATCATTCCGCCACAGGAAAAGAACAGCTCGAAGAAACTGTTGAAAGCCTAATATTGCCATGACATTCATGTCCATGATGAGTGCATGTAAACTTCTGGCATCAAATGTACTATATAATACATGACATCCAGAGTGGAGCTCTGTCTTGAGTCTGGGATTCTATTGTGTCCTACACTGAGGCTTTTTCAGAGAGGAAACGAATTGTTGTTTGCCCCTTCTCATTTTGTTTTACAGCAGAGATCAGGAAATTGCTATTGCACACAGTCCTTCTTACCAGCTCAAACTGTTCCCTCACTGTCTACTGTCTCCTATGAGTAAGAGCCATGCTAAAAATATTATATCACTCACACATGTCATGCTGCCCCTCAAAAAAACAATACCAAAAAAATGAATAAATATTAGCACCTCTTCCTAACTTCTGCCAGACTAATGTGCCTCCTAGGCTACATTAGTCCTTTCCCCTTCATTCAAATGTCTTTCTAAACTCACTCCATTCAAAGGTATCAGAAAAAGTTAAAAGAGGTGCGCAAAACCAGTTTTGCACCATGCAAGCACATCTAGACACGTTCCATTGCCTGTACTATTAAATAGGCAAGCTAACTGTAAAACTGCTTGATCAAAATGGCAGAATTTCTGCATTGATTCATGCAACATCCATGCAAGAAACACTCACAGCTGAACATAGTCAGATATCTAGGTGTTGTTGTTTTTTTAACAAATTGCACAAATGCACAAATGATCAGTAGCAAAAGGTTCTGGTTATTACATCTTTATCCTTTAATAATTAGCATACTGGAACATTACATAGGAGGTTACAGGTGTTGGGATTTTTTTTTTTGCTCATACATAATACTCATCTTTTAACTGTTGCAGAGGATGCTTCTGTTTACATTTCAGTAGAAAATGTACTGCAGGAACAGAACTGAAATTACATTGTAAATATACTACTTATACGATTTGTAAATATTCTATTTATGAGACATTCAAGAGGAGTTTAAAAAAATGAAATTTATTATTGTCTTAAAAATTGTTCATTGCTACCTCAACATTCATCAATGAACCTTATTTATCCGTCCATCCATTATCTATACCGGGTCGCGGGGAAGCTGGAGCCAATCCCAGCATCTTCGGGCGAGAGGCGGGGTACACCTTGGGCAGGTCGCCAGTCCAC
>JAQQZR010000035.1:6787849-6800753 GCA_030068235.1 Notoglanidium macrostoma | reverse complement strand
CAAACTCCGCACAGAAAGGCACTCTGGGTGACCCGGGGATCGAACCCAGGACCTTCTTGCTGTGAGGCGACAGTGCTGACCACTGCTGCCCCTTCAGCAACATTCATTGTTAATAAAGTTTTAAAATCATTACAGTTTACTTGGATGGACAGCATCGTGCACAGCAGCTGGTTAATATGTAGTTTCATATGTTTTCCCAGTGTCAACTTGGATTTCCTGAGTACTCTGGTTTCATCCCGTGTGCCAAAAAAAAGCTGAATGGGAGAATCTATAATGCACCTTTTTAATATCTTTTTGAGAAACAATTGTTCTTAAATGTACAGGAATACTGACATTTTACCTTGAAGGGACATACACTATATGGCCAAAGGTTTGTGGACACCTGACCATCAAACCCATATGTGAATCTTCCCCAAACTGTTTCTGCAATGTTGGAAGCACTCAAATGTACAGCTTGTCTGCACACTTTGTGTGCTGTAGTATTACAGTTTCCTTTCACTGGACACAAGGGGTTGAGTTTAAACATATTCCAGCATGTCAATGCTCCATGAAGACGCCATGAAGACATGGTTTGCCAAGTTTGAAGTGGAAGAACTTGAGTTTCCAGCACAGAGGCCTGAGCTCAACCCCACTGAATGCCTTTGGACGAACTGGAATGTTGACTGTATCCGAGACCTTCTCACCCAAAAGCTGTATCTGAGCTCACTAATGCTCTTGTGGCTCAAATCTTCAATCTTCCCAGCAACGTTCAAAAAGACTAGCGGAACATCTTCCCAGAAAAGTAGAGGTTATTATAACAGCGAAATGAGGACTAAGTCTGGAATGGGATGTCGAACCATCATGTACATTTATGTCATTTGGCAGACACCTTACATATATCGCATTTATACAGTTGAGCGCTAAGGTCCTTGCTCAGTTTTGGTAGCTGGGATTTGAACTCACGACCTCACGATCACTAGTTCAACATCTTAACCACTGAGCTACCACTGCCCTACACATGTAAATGTGATGCGCAGGTGTACACAAACTTTTGGCCATATGGCGTATGTATGTCCCCATATGTAAAACTGCGTTTTATTATTTACAGGTTTTTTATAAAGACCTAAAAAAAAAGCAAGTTATCCCTTTTGGTTACTGAGGTTAAGGTTAATGTTAGATTTAAGTTTAGGTGTAGGTATATTGTTAATTTGCTGCATTACTAGTTTGGAAGGAAAGCAAAAACAATGCCTTAGAAAAAGAACACTGAAGATAAAAAACTATGAGTCTTTGTACAGAACAGTCATACCTCTCCTCCCTCTACACTCCTTCTGCGTCCTACTCTATGTGACTTAAGAGTAAATCCAGATCAAGGCAACTTTTTCTTTTTCAACTGTTTCCTTCAGAGTCGGGTGGATTTAAACAACAAGCGTCCTTTCATTTTTCATGACTTTACCTGAAGTAAGACTTTACCTGAGTCTTGAACCCCAGCTAGTTGCTTGCAAGAGTCAACTAATGCAACGCAGAAAAGGAAAAACAAGCAACTATCCATTCCATCCATGGGCTCCTGTACCTTCAGCATCTAGGTCCTGAAATGAACTGCTTGCATTTTAGAGTAACAGTTCTCACTTTTTTTGCCTCAATGATTCTTGATTTCTTGCCACTTTGATGGTTTTAAATAAACTTAAATTCAGCTGTTTTTCCAAAGCCAGTGTGACAAGCCTGGACTTGCACATGAGGTGGAACACAATTACTGAATCAATTAGCATTGTGCTAAAGAGTAAGGAGCATGCAGCTGGGAACACCCGACAGCCTCGCCAGAGAGGCAGGGAAGGAGCGCTTCTCTGAGGAGTCTAGGAATCCTTGCACGGAGAACAGCTCATGCCCCACACACACAGCCATCTATCATATTCCAACATTCGCCACAATTCAGCATTTTCACCTCGGCCACACACTCGAAACCGTATAGCTTGCATTGTATGTTACCTCTGACTATAGGAGAGAAAGGTAAATGGAGGAACCAAGGGAATTGCACCATGGGGAAAATAATATTCCCTGATGTCAGCATGTGAGATGATAGTGCTATTAGTGCTAATGCGTCAGATGGACTTTCCGTAGGACGGGAGCAAGTGGGAATATTCAGTGCTGGAAACTGCAGCGTGTTTTCATGGATAGCTACCAGCATTTCGTTTCTTTGTTTTAACAAAGTTTTCCAGCTCACAGCCTATGGATGTGTGCTAGTCTTCATTTTAAATCCCAGGACTGTCAGCAAGCTACTCATTTGCCCTTAAAACAGGTCCTTAGCCCTTAAGTGCTCAACAGGGGCATGCCTAGGCCTTAGCTACTGGTCTAATAGCCCCATATCTCTTTTCATTAACTCCTGGTCTCTTTTTTTAAATGCCGAATTATTGATGTGGTTAGAGCTTTCAGCACAGCAAATGAAACATTTAGCTCACAAAAAATGAGTCTGTAAAAAGGAGCATTAAACTACCTTATCATAAACATGATGTCAATCTTACCTGCAGCTCTGTCTCCTTTCTTTTATTACATTCAGGCAGACAAACATAGCAGCTTGCTAACAGCGTAGCAAAAATGTTAACTAGACATAGACATAGATAGAATAACACAAAAAAGTCAAGGGTGCACACATTCTTCTTCTTACTATTAACCAAAAGTCAGTTTTTCATTCTCTAGCCAAGAGCTTGTACAGCTTGCTAAACATGTTAGCTAATGATAAATGGCTAAAAGTAGCTGGTCAGACTTCCCCACAAACACAAACATCCCTTTCAGCATTTCAGCACTTCAAGTAGCATTCTCTTTTTAGCTAAAGATGTTAAATGTGTTTAAAAAATGTGCTTATATTTCTCTTTTATGATGTCTAATATGAAAAGAAAGTTTGTGAGCTGATCTGAGTTATCTTTGAAATACTGCTGTAGCAGGCAATGTCCAGCCTGCTGGACAAAATAAAGAGAGAAAAATAAAGACTTTATATATTTTGTAGCTTGGATTTGAAACAGGAGAATGACAAAAGATAGAGGTAACAGAACCATACAGGAACACCCAGCTTCAAATGAAAAAGGCCCGTACCGTCCAAGGCTACGGGATCCGGCTAATTTAAATTCTTTCAACCAATCCATTCCATTTTCATATGGTTATTCTGAATGTAATGGACCTGAACCGGGCTCGGCCGGCTCGCTGGTAGCAGCGAAGGAAGGGAAATACAAGACGTATTTTTTTCACCGCTTCCACATATCATGAAGAAAAAGGTCAAGATGGGTTTAGAACGGATCACTAACAGGAGGATCGGCTGCTAATACGGCTAATTTGGACCCCTTATTTCATTCAGTTTATATGAGGACAGTTTGGACTATAGGCTGGAGTCTCTTCACAGGATTGCAAGATGCATTGAGATGTAATTATTTAAAGCCACACTGCACAAGCGAAAGAACTATGGTTGGATTATTTATCTATTTATTTGCTCCCTTTCTAGCAAATCAAGGTTTTTTTTTTAAGGTCATGAAGAACTCGAATAAAGCGAAAACAGGAAATTTCTTTCTGCATGGCTTGCTTAATAGATTTGGCCAATTTCTGTAGCAGCGCACTACGTCCTCACTTGCTGTTTAACCGATAATAAAATGAAGTGATCCAGTGTTTGTCACTGTCGCTGAGTATATAGTGACTGAACCGTGTGCTACATAAGACCATAATTCAGGATGACTCTGAGCTTGTCTTTGTTATGTCTTTCTTAAAATAGTGAAGTAAAGGAGCAGATGATTTCAGTGATTTTCATGGCATCAGGGTATACAATATGACGGGGAGCATATTATGACTGGAGCATCAGGTGGTCTATAATTTCATATCATCCACCCAAAGGCATAATACAGTATGTGCATTTTTATGCACACAAACTTAATTTAGTTCTTAGGAAATATGCAAATTTGCAAATATGCAAAGCTAGAACTAAAATGATTAACTTGAAAAAAGAAGGTGTATTCTCATGTTACAGTGCAGCGCATTATTAGTGCAGTTGTGCCTGTCAAGTCTCCCACAGCAAAATAGGGTATTTTCAGCAGTGTACCTATTTAATATATTATATGGTATTCTTGGAACAATTGAGGGACTTTTGTAGTTTTGCAATTTTCCAAAAATCTGGTAATTTTAAATAGGCTAAACAAAAAGCACACTAGAAACCATCTGATCAACCAATATAGAGAGCAACTTTATAGCAAAGCTAGGGCATTTTGCAAGGGAATTGTGACACACGTGACATCTGAGCCACAATTAAAGCAACTGAAAATAACCGAATCATATATACTCTGCTCAGGAAAGGGATTATTTTGCTTATGTTGCTTTTATATATTGATACAATGTCCATGTTACTACAATAAATTAAATTTGTAACTGCAAGTACTTCGGGTGGCCCGATGGTGCAGTGGTTGGCCCTGTCACCTCATCACAAGAAGGTTCTGGGTTCAAACCTACCGGCTGACTAGGGCCTTCTTGTGTGGAGTTTTTTTGTTCTTCCCGTGTGGGTTTCCTCCCAAAGACACACAAACTAGGTTGACTGGGAACTCTATTTTTACCCAGAGGAGTAAATGTGAGTGTGAATGCTGAATTTGGCTCTGTGTTAGCCCTGTGAAAGATGGATGAATAAGCAGTATAGATAATGGATGGATGTAAATATTTCTATTTAATGAATTTAAATGGGCTGATTCACCCTTCCCAGAATCCTCGGCACCAAGTAGCAAGCCGCCATTTTCGATGCCATCGATATTCCAAAAAAAAGTGCAACAATTTGGTGACATCCTAATGTGAAATTGAAGATATTTTGTCAAAGTATCTATATTTTAAATTATTTCGATCAATCCATTCCATTTTTGTACGGTCATACCTTGTATAATGGACCAGAAAAGACAAGACATATTTTGTTCAAAGCCTCCACGTATGACATCTAAATTAAGAAAACGTTTGAGATGGGTTTGGAAGGGACCAGTGACAATGAGTTTGAAGTGGGTTTGCTGCACAGAGAGCTAGCCGGTAGCTGTCAGTGACAAAAACTGGATTCTGGGGAGGTTGAGCCGGCCCCTTTTACATAAACCTGCCATTATTTATCTTTTATTGAACCTTTGTTGAAATTTTACTTATGTGAACTCTCTGCCTTTAATTTAAATATTTTGATTTATGAAATACATTTTCAGTGACATTTTTATAATGGAATCTTCATGTGTGGTAAGTGAAACCTTCAGCCTAAGCAATTATTACAAATAGCACCTTTTTCTCATCTGCGTTAATCACATGCTCAGTGGGTGAAGATGATCAAGTCTCAGCACTTCACTGATTCCTGTTATTTTAGCCTGCATGCCAAAGTTCAACTTTAAGTAGCAGGCATGCATCAATGAACTGGCAAATATTAAAAACCTTTTATAGAAAGAATGAGTAGTGGTTGCCAAAACCTGTTGCACATAAATACAAAGTCAAGGTCAGTTGCGGCCTCTAAAGTCTGTAGATAGGCTGATGGCGTACGTAGTGATGATGCCTCACAGCTGGTTTTATCCTGAGCTCCTGCTTTTGTGGAGTTTTACACATTCTCTTAGTATTCTCATAGTTTCTGCCCACCTTCAAAAATATGGTGGTACCTTGTACATGGACAGTCTATACAGGAAAGGGCAGAGCCGACTCTGTTTCCTGAGCAGGCTGGGGTCTTTAACATCTATAAGAGACTCCTGCAAATGTTTTTGCAGTATTCTTTTAGATGGCGCTGGTGTGCTGGTGGGGAGGCAGGATTAAGAAGAGATTTGGGGACTGGACAAGTTGGTCAGTATGGAGATGGGCTCTCTAGTGATGGTGGCAGAGAGAAACTGCTGTCTATCATGGACAAAGACAGTCACCCACTGCACACCACTATAATGAAGCAGAGGAGTATGTTCAGTGGCAGCTTGCTGTCACAGAGCTGCTCAACGGACAGACTTAGGAGATCTTTTGTCCCCAGAGCCATTAGGCTCGTCAACTCTTCCCGACGAGGGCAGGGGGGGAGTTGAGTAATGAGCCTGATGCTCTGCTATCTGTTTTTGTTCTGTTTCACTGGCTACATTAGCCAGGCTTACTATGCACTTCAAGTCACTTTATTTACTGTCATTGCGCAATCATCTTGCACTGTGTCATTATTTCTCTACTGCATCAACAATTTCCATATGTACAGGACCATGTCGTTCAAAAATCTTATGTTTACGTCAAGTCAAGTGGCTTTTATTGTCATTTCAAGCATATACCGATGATACAGTACGTAGTGAAACGAGACAACGGTCCTCCAGGACCAAGGTGCTACATATAAGACGACAAAAGTGCACGTGTGCAACAGAAGACAACATAAAGTGTATGTGTGCAAACATGTGCAAATGTATAGTGCAGTTACTTCATACAAGCAAATTTTTATTGTGTGTGTTGCCAAATCTTTATTATGTGTGTGTTACTGGAGGCCAAAATTTCCTTCGGGATCCCTAAAGTATCTATCTATCTATCCATCGATCGATCTATCGAGGCTATTCATCGTGCAACAGTTGTTTGCTAGTCTAAAACAGATGTTAACAAAACACAATTCCAAAATGCTGAAGATGGACACAAGTACATGATCAAGACGAAAATCCAAATACACCAACCTTGCTCGGAATGTAAAAAAAAAAAAAAGCTTTCAGAAGACCCTGTAGTCAAATCCTGATGATGCCATAGCCACAGCCACCTCAGGGTGGGAGGGATGGTATACTCTCTCTCCTTCTCTCCCCTGTCAATCACATGTATGCAGAAGAGGGTTTATATCACTGTCCTTTTTCCTTCGTGTTACCCTGCCTTGTGCCATTTTTTGCTACAATATAATAAATATTTCAATATGTATTTGGCAAAATTGTTTATATCCACTACCATATCAGTCCCTGGAAGGGCAATATTTAGTTATCGTCTTCGTTTCATCATTTACCTTTTTGTTCTTTGTTGACAACACATAATTGTTTAAGTTGTTGTGACAAATTCAAATTAAAGCGAAAAAAGGAATAAATCAAGAAAGCAAACGAAAACAACTTTGGAGTAAAAAGGAAAAGAAAAGGGGAAAACATGACATATGTCTGCACTACATGTACCTGTTTCCACACTAAATCCTCTCTAAAAAGGTTTTAGTTTTATGGTATACTTAGACCCCGAACACTTTGTACTAGCTTGTACGAGCTCTTCTGTACGTCATTGTCCCAAATGCTGTAAATTTAATAGTCATTTGGGTACATGAGTACTGCACTGCAAAGAAGAATAACTAGAAGAAGAAAAAATGCTGAAGCCCATTCAATTAAAATATAGTCATAACTCCTAGCATCTCAGGTGCTCTGGGCTAATTTTCTAGCAAGTTGATAATATATACAGGATTAGGTTCAGCCTTTCCATTCGGATAATTGGCTTAATAAAAGGCAGCACATTTGTTTAAGGTTGCTGATTTTCCAGCTAACTGGGCATGACAGTGTTTGGTAAATGGCATCGTCAGTGACACAGAGTGAGCTTGTGTTATGTCCAATCTGTGATGCACAGAGGAGTCATTATGTATGCTCCTGTTCCATGTATCACACCCCATGTGGTTGTGATAAGCGAAAAATAAAATGGCTAACATCCCCCCAAATAGGTGATTTGATTCCACAATGGGGATCTGATACCCTGTATCACCTGCAATTCATCACAGTATTAAAATTTTTTAGTTTAGAGATCACATTTACATATTACAATATCAATTAATAATGGAGGATCTGTCCATCTATAATACACACACCTGTAACACAGTCACTTCATTAAACAAAAACAAGCACACAGGCACTTCTAATAACTGCTATCACTAAAATCTGCTAATATCTGCTAATCAAATCATGGTGGTGTGGTGGTTAGCACTGTCGCCTCACAGCAAGAAGGTCATGGGTTTGATCCCCGGGTCACCCAGGGTGCATTTCTGTGTGGAGTTTGCACGTTCTCCCCGTGCATGCGTGGGTTTCTTCTGGGTGCTCCAGTTTCCTCCCACAGTCCAAAGACATGCAGATTAGGTCAACTGGCTACTCTAAATTGCCCATAGGTGTGAATGCGAGCGTGTGTGGCTCCAGCTTCCCCGTGACGCAGACGGATAAAGCGGTATAGATAATGGATGGATGGATATAGAGCACTGGTAATGGCCAAAATATTTGCTTAGATTTGTTATTATTGTTGATTTGGTCTTGTTGTTTGTCCAGCAAGTGTTTGATGGGAAAAAAATTTTTGTATCTTGATCTACTTTTAGACCTGAAACATTCTGGAAACTATTAACAGTTTAACATTTGTCTATTTTTCTGAAAAACTTTAAAATTCTAAAGCAATAAAAATAATAATAAAAAAATGTTTCCTACCTATTACTACAAATGTACAATGTATGGTAATAGAGACAAAATCCAGAGTGTAAGGAATTATTGTGCCGATAGCATTTTTCTCAGTAGCATCAGTCATCGTGAGTCATGAAGTGATGATTCTCGCTTTTTTTTTTGTTGCTTTCTGATTCAGTGTTTGCTGGCGTACCACCAGAGATGCAGCCCTGTTGTCAATGCTCATTCTATTACAGCGCCTCTGATCCGTAATATCCACACATCACCCGACATTGATCTAGTGTGTCAGGCACTCCAAGCTCTGGCAATTTCTCGCACTTCATTCCTCCTCGCAGCTCGCAAAGGCGAGGTGATTTGGCCTGAGAATAATATGCACTCTTCCTGCTCACATCCTTTTTGTCAGTGTCATCAGACTATTTGGTTTCTGAAAGATAAGGAAGTGTCTTTTTTTTCCTTGACTTTCTGCCTGTTCCACGTTGCTGAAGGGCAGGATAAGGTCGGCTGAAGGGATCTACAAGAGTTTGGCACACAAAAGAACCCATCTGCACTCCCAGAAGGGATCAGGTTCTCCTGACGGCTGTCTTTTTGGACAGGTCCAGTGTTGCCCACACAGGGAAAATGGATACCGGGCTGATCGATTCAAAAGGAAGCTCATAGATTACTGCAAACAGATTTCCCTTCCCCTTACGACAGCTCTCTTCTGTAAACAAACTATAAACTGACACATATACGTTTCGCCACAAACTCTGTGCTGTGCTTTTAGTGTAAAAAAAGATATCATAGTAAAGCTAGCATCAATAAAGTTTCCACATTTTTGCATCTCATACTTGCTTTCCCTTGACCGTAGTACAGCATGATTTTACAGAGAGCAACCAACTCTGTCAACTGATGAAATGCAATGAATTCAATTAGCTGTGCAATGCAACGAATTCAGCTTAACCCTAAAACAACTACAATTTCTGACAGAGCAAAAAACTGAGACTATAAGGACAAATAAAAAATTGAAAAAAATTGTTTCTGATTGGCCGATGTCTAATTAAGGCTTTGCTATTACATTTGCTATTGCATCTCTAAAATTACAAATTGTAAAAATTTAAAAAGAACAAAAAGATCCATGATGCTATCATGGATTTCAGAATCAGTATTTAATTTCTTTGGACAGCACAAAACATAAGAGGAACAAAAGTCCCAGTTTCTTTTAACGGTCATGGTATAACTGTTACACCATTGTTTCCCATTTTGCAAATGTATCAAAGACCTGACAAGAAGGTAACGATGTGCATTTGTCTAAACGTGGCTCAAGCTTTTTTGGCATAATATTGTTATGCCAAAATCCATTATTTGTAACGCTTATCTGTTGAGGGTCAGAAGGATGCTTGAGCCAATCCCATGTGAATTCAGGTGAGAGGCAGAGTACACCCTGGACAGGTCGCCAATCTATCACAGGGCTAACACAGACACGAACACCCGTTCACACTCACCTTCACACCTATGGGCAATTTAGAGTAGCTAGCTTACCTAATCTGCATGTCTTTAGACCATGGGAGGAAACCAGAGCACCCGGAGGAAACCCACACATTCATGGCGAGAACATGCAAACTCCACAAAGAAAGTCCAAAGTTGGCTAACAGGTTTGAACCCAGAACCTTGCACTGCCCATTGTATTAACATAAGAGATTATTATATAAAATTTCTCGCCATGTGAAACACTCATATTATCATACACAAGTATACTAATATTTGCCAGTTAACAGAGTTATTTCCTAAATGTACACTTACACTCACACCACAAGTGGATTGTCATTTCCTTAGATGAATCATGCGTGCTAGTGAGTCTGCAAGTGAATCTGCAATTCCCACAGTCACATGGGACCCAGTGGCCCTCTGTTTATAGATCAAATCACGGGATTACATTAGTAATGATTGATTACCTATAGAGCTAATTTATGTCTCTGTTATTTCACAAATGGATTCTTTCTCACTTTCATTTCATCACTGCTCAGTGTGGGTTGCGTAAGAGACAGGATTACTAAATTGAATCTTTTTTTTTTTTTCCTGGACACATCACTGCCACTTTCTAGCCAGATACACTAAAGCTGCTACATCTCTAAGCTTGTGGAAAGAGATTTGTGACGTAAACATTTGGCTTTACAGGTTTAACAAAGCATTAGGTTTCTTTAGTATGACATTCCATTTAGCAGTGTGTTGCTCACTTTCAACACCCTATCCCTTTTACACACATATCTCTTTTTAGTGTAAAACTCTCTCCCTCCCTCTGTCTTTTAGTGCTATATATAGTATACCACACTTAGAGATACAGAATGGAGGTGAGTGTCTGTGTGTGTGTGTGTGTGTGTGTGTGTGTGTGTGTGTGTGTGTGTGGCAATAGCTCTGACTACACATTGCCCTAAGCAATGTGGGCTCACTTTGTCCTCGATACTTTGACTGGGGTCAAACTAACTGTAGATCCATCATGCTGCCATTGATTGGTGCATTAAACAATATACAACTGGTTCATAGTGCACTGCACACACACACACACACACACACACACACACACACAAAGCCATTTACAACTTATCAATTGCAAACGATAATGGCTACGTTTCAGTTTTTCTTTAATTCATTTGTGATTTTCCTTGCCCATGTTTCACACAGCGCTCAGAAGGAGGCGTCACAACTCAAATTAAAGGTGTCTTATGTGGATTTGTCTCAGACTTATAGAGTAAATATGTTATTACATAAGAACAACTAAGCTGTCGACAGGCATGAGCCATTACTCATGGACATTGGTGACCAGCATGACAGCTGTGCCCTCTGCAAGTGCTTTCCTACATCATTCTTCAGCCTTGATTGTCTAGCATGTATGATGATTGAAAGCATGTATGACGCTCTAACCACAAGTCAAAGAAACGACCATAGCCCTACTGTGAGCTCTGAGTCCTGTGAGGAAATGGAGTCAGAAAAAGGCCAAATATCTACTTAAAACCATTAAACATTATAACTGCTCACTACCCAGTAAACAGGACACCTGGAGACTTTGGCTATTTAGACATGGGAACAAGGGCTTTTTTTTTCCACCACCTTTTCCTGTCAGGGAAACAGACGCCCTGCGAGGTCATTGTGACGTCTCATTAGCTGCTGCTATTCAAAAGGGGTCAAAAGCTATTAAATATACTTCATTGTTATGACTAAAACTGCACCAATTCCTGTGAAGGCTTTAGTGGAGGCATGAGGCTGAGGATTAAACTGTTTGGCATGAACAAATTTTTACTGAGAGATTATACAGCGATGGGAGAGTGTTCGACATCTGAGGCTGTATCTGTGTAAAAAGAAATTGACACGCACGTGCACATGATACTACAATCTCTCATATCACAGTTCAGTGGCCTTATAAGCATGAGAAAGCTCCTGAGTAAGCTGAGTTTGCAGAGGAAAGAGCTGGTGGTGTCATAAGGTGTATTTTACCCTATTAACCATGCATACTGTTATAGCTGTGATCGCACCTATATGCACTGTAGAATGGTGCCATACTTTGAATAAGACATTACTGTGTGACTTTTTTTAATCTTTAATGTTGCAATAGGATATCGTGAATTATTGTGTACAATTTGCACAGCCTCTGAGCAAATCACAGAAACATTCTTTACATACTACATACATCTACTACATCTACTACATTTCAACTACATAATCCAAGCAAACTGTTCCTCCTTTATTATAAGCACTTGTGTGTTTCCCAGAGGCCTTGTTAGCCTTGTTATTAACTGTAGGTTAGAGGTCAAATCCCCCCCCCCCCCCCCCCAGCCAAATTACAAGTAAACACATTGTTTATTAAGTAATTTATATCATCATGAAGACCAGGATTGCTAGGTGAAATAAGGACTCTCATTAGTAGTATTATTACTTCAGATCAAATCGTTTTGTTCAGGTAACAAGCCATTTTTTAAAAAGCCTGGATGGCTAATGTTAATGATTTTACCACCATTATTATCAACAACCTTCTCAAAATATGCACTTTCTTTGAATTTACAGATAATATGCTATATCAGGATATTGTTATCTTGACATAAAATTACCTATATCAGGATATGAGATTTTGGTCATATAGCACAGTGCTAATGCATTATGTGTCATGATATACCAGCAATATAATAGTGTTGCATTAAAAAAACCTGTTATAAATAATAATACATTTGTTTATTTTTAGTAAACAAATATAATAAATAACATTTTTATTTATAAAAATTTTAATTAAATAATAAATTAAAAACAATTAACAGTTTTTTATTTTTAAATTTTAAAGCTGGGGCGGCACGGTGGTGTGATGGTCAGCATTGTCGCCTCACAACCAGAAGGTCCTGGGTTCGATCCCAGAGTGCCTTTCTGTGCGGAGTTTGCATGTTCTCCCCGTGTATGCGTGGGTTTCCTCCGGGAGCTCCAGTTTCCTCCCAAAAGACATGCATTTTAGGTCAGCTGGCTACTCTAAATTGCCCATAGGTGTGAATGCGAGCATGTGTGGCTGTTTGTCTGTGTTGGCCCTGTGGTGGACT
>JAQQZR010000035.1:6776607-6787253 GCA_030068235.1 Notoglanidium macrostoma | reverse complement strand
GTGTTGGCCCTGTGGTGGACTGGCGACCTGCCCAGGGTGTACCCCGCCTCTCGCCTGAAGATGCTGGGATTGGCTTCCCCGCGACCCAGACGGATAAAGTGGTATAGATAATGGATGGATGGATGGATGGAATTTTAAAGATTAGATACATAGATGCTGCTTCCTGCCTGTCATTAAAAAAAAAAATTTTTTTTTAATGTAACAGGATATCCACGATAGCATCGAAAAGCTATTGTGATAACTGATCACATTATCAATATTATATCATCATTATATCTAAAAAAAACAGCGTAGTATTTCCTGACGTGTGCACAGAGTCTGTAAAAATGACTCACATGACAAATTCGGATGGGACTAAAAGCTGGTTGAATCCAAAAAAGTTTTGATTCTGCTGAATAATGGATTTATACAGTGGTACACATTATAATAAATCACCCATTTTACACATAAATCAAAACCATCGAATGCATGATTCAACAAAGATGACTGAGCACTGCCATGCAGTGACATCTTCCCTGCACAGCTTGGCAATGAGCAAAAAGTGTTACAGTTGCTCAGACTAATTACAGCATCAGGCCTTCCTTCTATGCCTTTCTTAAGATACTGTATCTCTGTGCTTCTCTGAAGAGCCAGAAGCACTTGTCATCCTGTATCTTTGCCACTACTGCTGATTGCTGCTTCTCTGTGATAAATAAGCAGGCGTGTGAGAGATGTGCAGCACTGAGCGCAGCCGACATGCTGACATTATAGCTGAACGACACTATCATAACTACATCAAAGAAATGGACGGAGGGTGCAGTTGAATCAGTGAAGGAAAGTTAGGGAATTGAAAGTGAGTGAGTGAGAGAATTAGGGTGTAACCAGTTATCAATAGCACGGACCAACTGCAGAGCAGCCTGCTATGTAAGCAGCAGTTTTGGGCAACGCTCAGGAGGTAAATGCTGTCCAATCATAAGGCAGCTGCCCACTGAGACACCTTATGCTGGGCAAATTTAAAGGCAGCAGGACGCATCGTTTTTGGTGTTGGCAATCTTGTAATTCTGTTCTACAGTATTCTCATAAACACAGTGGACCAAACTGCTGCTCCGTTTACGGATTTCTTGTTTAGGGTGGGTATCTATTACAATGGCATTATTTACTGTTCTGCTTAAAAGATATTTGACAAAAGTCATTCTTGGATTATAATTAAGCAGCTAGCATGACAAGACCTCATGGTGTATTGTATAAGTATTTACTTCTTGGGCTTTTCCGCATTTTATACCTACATCCTGGGATTTTTATAATTTGATTTACATAATATGTCTAACCCCGTGGCAGCAATGGTGCCACAAAGCTGTGTCACTAGATGTATTCATATGTATATATATATATTATGTAAAAGTATATATATATATATATATATATATATACTTTTTTAGAAAATGCTACATTCATCATTGAGTTTCCATTTTTGTATTTTCTTAAAGGCAGGCCTATTAATATTTTGCCCATTACATGAATGTACCCACAAATCGGGTGTATTCCTGCTGAAAAATACGTTTTGGAGGGAATTTATTTTGCTAGAAATTTTGTGATCTTGCTTCAGACACTATTCTTTCAACATGGACCACTGAGTAGCACTCGCCATCACGCTATGTCTCATGCTTGGAGACAACGCCACCGGATATGGGAACTAAAACGCTAGTATAGGAACTAAAGTTTAAAAAAAGGTTTCACATCGAAGGAATATAAGCAGAACACATCTGTGAAGAAAGTGAACAAAAAACACTTTCTGTATTACTGAAAAAAATAAATGCCACTCTTATTCCATTTGATTCCCTCACATGCAGCATGTTAAACAGGGTTGGTTTGGTTCTCAGTGGTCCACCACGACCATCCGTTGTCCTGTCTGCAAGCCGGCCCTATGAGAATGATAATTACGATGCTCTAACTGCATCCCTACTGTGCTGATATGAATCTCCAACCTGCTAATTATATTTGGGTTTATTTGGGCTCAGGAAGAGTTCCTTGCATAAACCATATCAATAGAGCAATAACACCACCTTACCAAGAGCAAAAACATTCAGATGTCAACACAGGTAACAATCATGCTTTCAAAAATCTTCTTTCACACATTTCCAAGGATGTTTCAGCACTATGCTTCATCAAAGCATCACCACTATGATCATACTTCTGAGAAATGTGTGTGCAGCCATTATTGCCCATCATTTTTACATAAGGCCTTAAAAAATAAATAAGTCGAAGTGGATGTGAGTCAAGATGAGTCTATTCAAAAGCATTTCAAAAGGATGTTCTGAAGCATCAGCTGAGATCAACTCAGTTGCTATGCCACCTTTGGAGAAGCCGACTATATTTAGATGTCCATTATTATGAGGCTTTTCACACACGAACACAAAGATAGGTGGAAGAGGTGTAGCCATGACCTGTCTAATGTGTACTCTACTGTCAATCATGTCAGAATGATACTCATAGTCACCATCAACACATAAATAAATATACAAACACACACTTTCAATGGTTATTATCTTTTTTAAAGATAATTATTGACTTAATATTGCATAACAGGGGCAGAGGTGGCTCAGCGCTTAAGGCTCTAGCCTAGAGATCAAATACTGGCCCCAAATGCTCTATTATAAGCCTGAACAAATTTCATCACAGGCTGCAGAGTGGTGCAGCAGGAAGTGTCAATGCCTCACAGTTCTAGGTTTTGATCCTGAACTCCAGACGTAGAGATTTGCACAGGTTTGTGCTCCCAAAAACATGTCGGTAGGTAGATTAGCTTCTTTAAATTGTCTATGATGCTACCACGATAAGCCCTATATTCACCACCACCATGACCAGGATGAAGACATTTACTGAAGATGAGTCAAATGTTTGGTTATAGCTTTTCTGTGAAAGCTATGGTTAGTAGCAAGCATTCTCTAACTCTGAGTGAGGCGTGCACTGAATCTTCCAATACCATTGTGCACAAAATGACTACATAGTTTTTAGAGTTCGTGTTAATCATTGTCTTTTAAGGCCTTGCAGTAAGAGTAGTACATATATCTCATCCAATGACTTCTTAGTGCGAGACTAACAATGATTCTCAGTAGATTGATAGAAAGTGAGACTGAAGCCAAGACAAAGCTTCTTCTGCAGGAAATATGGTCTCTCTCTCTCTCTCTCTCTAGTCAATGAGGAATCATTTTTGCCCATGTGAGTCAGACAGAAATCTGACACAGTGACTGAGCTATCGTGTGGTGTGCGGTACCTTCTCTTTTAACGTTAGCCTGACAATTGGCAGTCAGGTGACCATCAGTTGCTTATCACAGACGTCATAACTCACTCAGTGGTGAGATTGGGTCGATAGTTGTGTGTGTATGCGACCCAGTTGGGATTAAGCATGAGCAAGGAGCAAGCAGCAAGTATGTGACACTGTAAAGAGGAAAACAAAGGATGAAGGCCTCAGTGAATGTGTAATGGGGGCCTTTCCAAAGAGCTTCCTCTCACTCTCTCTCTCTCGCTCTCTCACACACACACACACACACAGTCTCTTTAATTATGATTCCCTCACTGCATCATCTCATACTCAGGACAAACAGCCAGGAGGGGGGAAAAGCAACCTGGACGCAGCGCATGCATAATCAAATCCTTTCCTCTCCCATGGCAATAATAAAACGAGACTTCTCATAAACATGCCAGAAAAGGCCTGACCTTCAGGATTTATCATCTGCAATGCAGCGATTACTTTTATCTGTCTGGCACCATTTGTCAAGAATCAAACTGGAGTTATGTGTAACTGCAGCTGATTCTGTCTTTGATACATGGCGTGGTTACAGCATATCAGCACACGAGAGAATGGAAGATGTTTGGACTCTATCTAACATTTCTGCAGGAATCAGCAGATCTGCTGTGGTCAACTACATTTAGCAGCCCGGCTTGTACAGCCGCACGTTCAAAAGCGGCTCCAAATTAACCCCCACTGAGTCTTTCTCACACCGTTTCAGAGGTGTAAAGGCTCTCCCTGGGTCCATCTTGAGGTTTCAATGTTCTGCTAAGTACTTTGTACAAGTGCTATTTAAAGTAAAGTTCATAAGGGAAAAGCTGACTGATGAAAGAAAGGGTTTAGTTAATAGGACTGCTGTTAATAAAAGTGGATCACAACAATGGTTACCCCGCCACACTTACCCAGTGAATCACGGCTTTTGATTGCAGTGCGTACACGATTCTCTACAATCTTTAAAAAACCAGAGTGATCCATTACTCGATCTTGAACATCAGCACTCTCGTCTGACTTTCACGATTGGAGCAGCTTTGCCAGCTCTAGACCTTTCCAGGTCCTATCGAAAGGCCCACCTCTCATACAACACCAATGATAACTCCCTCACTGAGAGATAATGATGGCCTCCCAGAAATGTCAAGGGCTTAAACACATATTCTGTTGTTGTGTCAAGCTGAGGCAAACTATCAGACTTTTGACCAGTAGCTATGGGCATAAAATGTCATGTGGTTAAACAGGGCTACAAGAAAGAATGTGCAGTATCTATGGTATAAAATAGAAACAAGATACGTGATGTAACATTCAGGAGTATTGTACAGAGACAAATATATATATATATATATATATATATATATTTGTCTCTTTACAATATATATATATATATATATATATATATATATAATAATATAATATACAGTATATCTTTATTTGATAGGAATTTAAAGTTTCTTTAAAATGTCATATTTTCTCTACATTTATTTCAATTGCAACTCTTGTGAGTCTTGACATCCATCACACACTTTCTTGCTGGATATTTATTACTATTATTATTATTATTATTGTTATTATTATTATTACTACTATTATAGACCCTGGGTCATTTAACCGAGGGTAATTTCTTTGTCCATCCCCTATTCTGTGCCTTGTTCTCAGTCACTGTTATTTTCCAAACAACATGATGCACAGATATGCAATTACAACTAGTGGCAGAAACGTAAACAGCAATAGAAGTCTGAGATAAAAGCAATTAAACATAAACCCACACTTAAGCACTGCTGTGGCAATTATGCGCAATGCTATCATTACCAACTGAACTACAGAAAAAAAAGTATCCTGCTATTAAACATGTTTCAACTGCAAGCAGAAATGCAGTCTCATCAGAAGGGTAGTCAATAAGAAAGAAAAATCCCAAACTTCCCAAAGGTCAGCATAAAATGTTGACAAAGCCATCTAAGTGTCCAGGGAGAAAAACAAAAGGCTACAAAGTACTACCGGTGCCATTGAGGATGGATGACTTGGAAATTCCTGGAGTAACACATTGCTTTCTTTAAACTGAAACGCCTGGAGTTGGTCCATTGGTTCAAAAGCTGCAAAAAAGGCAAACAGGGAGAGAGGGGCGACGTTACGATACTGCCTGCTGCACTGCACCAAAAATTTACACAGCATACCGCACAAGCTCGCACAGCAGCTCAGATAACTCAGCAGACTGCCAGCGTGTGTCTGTGTGTGTGTGAGTGTGTATGAGTGAGAGAGAGAGAGAGAGAGAGAGAGAGAGAGAGAGAGGCAAGCTGCAAGACAAACCCTCACTTTCACGGGTTTATTTATGCTGCTTACAAAGCAAACAGAACTCACTTTAGTGCGCCAGCCAGCTAACTCAACCTCCGACATCAGCGACAAGCTAGAGCTCATAAAATACCAAACAACATTCACATAAGGCGGTTATCAGTCCAAACACAAGCTGACTCCATAAAGCTGTCTGTAGTAACAAGCTGGACAGGATCTCATATGATAATGAGCAAAATAAAATAAGTACGAATATGTGGAACAGAATGTGTTGAACATGTTAAAGATTACATCTCTTTCAATTTGAATAAATTTACAATCGTTCAACACTGTTACAACTGAGCTATCAACAGGTTTTACATATCGAATTTCACTAGAGAAGAAAGGAGAACAGACGGCATGCTATGCAGTACAGTACCAGTCAAAAGCTGGAACCCACCTTCTCATTCATAGGTTTTTCTTTTTGACTATTTTCTACATTGTAGCTCTGAAGACTGAAGACATCAGAACTATGAAATAAGACATATGGCACATATGGTATTATGTGGTAAACATAAAAGACTTAAAAAATATATTCTCTTTCATATTTGGGATTTTTCAACGTAGCCAGCGTTTACCTTGATGACAGCTTTGCACACTATCTGCATTATCTTCACCAGCTTCATGAGGGAGTCACCTGGAATGCTTTTCGAGTAACAGTTGCGCCTTGTCAAAAGCTCATTAGTGGAATTTCTTGCCTTCTTAATGCGTTTGAGGCTATCAAATAGTAAATAATAAAAATACAGTAAATAGCCCTATTCGACAACTGTAGTAATCCATATTATGTCAAGAACTGCTCAACTAAGTAAAGAGAAACAGCAGTCCATCATTACTTTAAGCCATGAAGTGCATTTTGAATTAGAAGGTGTGTCCAAACTTTTGACTAGTACTGTACAGAATATAGATTTCTGTAACATTTCCATCCACCCATCTATACCACTTACCGCTATACTGCTGCTTCCTTCAGTTTTGGGTTAATAAAGGGGTCCTGATATTTTCTACCCATGACCCAGTGTCTGCTCCTCCATCTCCTACTGCAGGCAGTAAGATTGTAACATAATAAGCCGAATATTTTTTATAATAAGCCAAATATTTTTAAGCTAGTTCTACGTATCATAAAATGTTATGCTTTCTATAATAACAACTTACACAGGTACTCGTTTGGCAGAAGCACCGCATAATCAGACTAAAAACCATGTCGACTTGTTGATATGGTGAAGTTTTCTGTAAGGAGACGTTTGTTTATTATTTATGGCAGGAGTCTCTAGTGTCAGCACTTTATAACAGTCAGAGGAAAGTTTTCAGGACCGAGGGCTTTGCAGTTAACATAAGCTGTATTTGTTCTCTTACTAATTTCAAGAGAGCAGTAAAAAGACCAACAGATAAGAGAACAGCTCTTTATACTGTAGCTGCCTTAACATACGTGCTATGAGGGACTAACTTGCACAGCATCAAATATAGCTATAAACAATGTCGATCGTTAATTAATATAAATTTACTTTAATTGCTGTGGTATAACAGGAATGAAACCCTTTAGAGTGTTCTGTTACTGGAAAATAATCACCTATGCAGTGGTAACATGCAACATGCTATCCATTTGTTGATTATTTTCCCATAACATCAAGCCCCATCATGTTTTATTGCTTAAATATTGAGTAAGCGTGTTTAATAACTGGCGTAAGTAGAAAGCTGAGTTGTCTCAGTCTTGACATATTGATAGTATTCAATATATGCCCAAGTAGCAGTCAAAAATATAAATATGTGCACAATGTGTCATTTTTAACCTTAGGCCTTAACACATTAATGCTCCCTAAATTATTAGGATGAACCACATTCTCCTGGACAGAACCTGCTGTAAATGAAGAGGAATGCCACACATCCATTTCAGCACAAAACGAGTCTGTGAAAGCGTAGTTCGAAGTACTTTATCTATAATCTACAATCAATGTACCGTGTTTGGCTCTGCACACAGACACTAATGTTATATTAGTCACTGACCTACAGGAGTGATTTTACTTCCAATCACAGCATCTGTGTTACTGTGATACCCAACATTAAGCACAGTTTACCATTCAAAAGCTCTCACTCACTGCAAAAAAGAGTATTTCCACGGAGTAAATATACAGATATTTATAACACGAACCCGGTGCCTAGAACAAACAGGAGGCAGAACAAAGCGACTGGGTCTATTCCAACATCCACATGCACACCGTCTGTGTCAAGAGAGGAGAGGCTCGTGGTTAGGAATCGCCAGCACATTGCCGTGGGGCAGGAGCAGAGAGCAGACTTGACTAGTTGAGTACATAAAGGGAAATCATGCAGGTTGGCGAGGAGCAGGAAACACAGGAAGCGCTCCTGAAGGATGAAAGGAGTCGGCTCGCGCCCAGCAGTTAATAGATCTTAACAGGGTGCAGCGAGCATCCCAACCCACAACAACAGGGGTTAAACAAAGGCAACATGAGCTATGAATGCATTAATGAATATGACAAGATAGAAATGAATTTGACAAGACAAGAGAGTACATTGGTAGTAATTCTTTTTTTCTGCACAATTCATTGGTCTGCACAATTTTTGCAGACCACACAGCCCAGTTCTCAATCGCAGGCTGATATCAGGTAACAGAATGGGACTGAAATTTGTTTTAACTGATTTAATTCCCAGGACCTGCTAGCAGATCCTCTACTAGGGATGTAATCGAATATGTGAACATTATTGGCATTGGACAGATAATATGTTCTAAACAAATACAAATAGGAGACACCATTTGTGTTTTGTTTTGTCTTGTCTTGTTTTATCTTGTTTTGTTTTGTTTTTTCAACTTGTCTTATTTTGTCTTGTTTTGTTTTGCTTTGACTTGTTTTGTCTTGTCTCATTTTATTTTGCTTTATTTTGTCTTGTTTTACTTTTTGTCTTGTTTTGTTTTGTTGTCTTGTCTTGTTTCATTTTGTTTCGTTTTGTCTTGTTTTACATTGTTTGCCTTGTTTTGTTGTTTTGTCATGTATTATCTTGTTTTGTTTTATCTTGTCATCTTGTCTTATTTTGTCTTGTCTTGTTTTGCTTTGTCTTATTTTGTCTTGTTTTGTCTTGTTTTGTCTTGTCTTGTTTTATCTTGTTTTGCTTTGTCTTGTCGTCTTGTCTTATTTTGTCTTGTTTTACTTTGTTTTGTCTTTTAGTCTTCGTTTTGTTTTGTTGTTTTGTCATCTTGTTTTATCTTGTTTTGTTTTGTCTTGTCGTCTTGTCTTCTTTTGTCTTCTTTTGTTTTTGTCTTGTCTTATTTTGTCTTGTCTTGTTTTGCTTTGTCTTATTTTGTCTTGTTTTGTCTTGTTTTGTTTTGTTGTTTTGTCTTGTCTTGTTTTATCTTGTTTTGCTTTGTCTTGTCGTCTTGTCTTATTTTGTCTTGTTTTACTTTGTTTTGTCTTTTAGTCTTCGTTTTGTTTTGTTGTTTTGTCATCTTGTTTTATCTTGTTTTGCTTTGTCTTGTCGTCCTGTCTTATTTTGTCTTGTTTTGTTTTTGTCTTGTCTTAATTTTCTTTGTCTTGTTTTGGCTTGTTTTATTTCGTTTTATTTTGTCTTGCTTTACTTTGTTTTGTCTTGTTTTATTTTGTTTTCCTTTGTCTTGACTTGTTTTGTGAAAGCTTACCAGAAATGTTTCATTTGCATTTCTACCTAAGTGTTTTCCCAGTGTTTTCTGAGGTCAAAGTGGAATGATTCATATTTAATTAAAAATCATAATAATAACTTTTGGTTTAGGCCATTTCCACTTTGGGTTTAAGTCCAAATATACATACAGACATGGTTATTTGGCACACTAAACAGTCACAGATACATGACATTGTTACATCCATATTTCCTACATTCCCCAGGTATGTATCTTTCCGTATTAGTAGTTTCTAAATAATTCACAGTAGTTACTGAATAATATGATAAATAAGATGAAGATTATGCTTTGAGATGAATAATTGAATAATAAGGTATGACTTTAAGTGGTTAATGCCTAATAATCAGTGTGAAAACTACATTTAATTGCCATTCAAAGCTGCATTTTACCTTCAAGTTATTCCTCCAGACATCGTTTGAAAATAGTATATTTCCAAACAGCAGAGGTCACAAACAGGAAAGGTTGATATTTTTTGGCTCTGAGTGAGCATTCATCTCTCTGCAAACATTTCCACTTCTCTCTAAAAAAAGCTGAACCTGTTTCATCGACAAATAATTATGCCTTCAGACAATTTCAGGTAATTTTCTAAACAAAGTTAATTCACGCTAGGATAAAGTAGTGTTTTCTCTAGCAGTGTGAAAAAAGGCAACGTCTAAAAAGTTCAATGTGGTGCATCACAAGATTGACACCAAGGAGCCCAGATGAGTCCATCATTCATCATTAGCCCTGATTTCTGTATATATCTGGAAGGACGCAAATTTAATTTCTCTGAAAAGCTATCAGCACACATTAATCAGTGTCAGACTACAGTAGGACAAGTGTAAGAGAGTGAAGATGCTTGGTGTGCAGAAATCAGAGAGCTTCACCAGGAGTTACCACAGCGCACCGGCATGACGTGAACCTATGGAACCATGTTGGGATAGATATTGTTACATGCTGCAGTTCCGCAACAGGGAAAGGAGAATCGTGGGATTTCCATATGATTTATGGAGTCTGTATGAAACATGAGGCTACAAGCCATGAGATCAGTCTGATCTGCATTTTTTTTTTACAGTGTCTGTCTCTTCTATAAAGAACAGCAGTATTAGATTTACATTGTCCACATCATCAATCATACTCCTGTGAACTGTGCCGTGTATGCTATGTAAGGTATAAAACACAATGGGCCATGCTGTTATAGGAAAATAATTCACAACGGGATGTTGTGATGCATACCAGCATCAGCATATCAACAATTAGAATTTTTTTAACATAATATAGTAGGCACAAAAGAATTGCAGGTGAGAGAGAAAACACCAAAAGAAGAAATATTTAAATAACCTTTCAACCTTTACACTTTTGCATAAACAGAAGACAAAAATATACCAAAAACAGGCTTCTTTTTCACTAATAAAAACATAAAACGCC
>JAQQZR010000035.1:6757654-6776507 GCA_030068235.1 Notoglanidium macrostoma | reverse complement strand
TTACACTTTTGCATAAACAGAAGACAAAAATATACCAAAAACAGGCTTCTTTTTCACTAATAAAAACATAAAACGCCATGTAGGTTTTTTTAAACTCTCTACTTTTCTCGCTTTTATCTCGATAAATTTTTTTTAACTCATTAATGTAAAATTAAATCTATCGGTGTATGTCTGACTTAACTTCCATTAAATAAGTATATAGTTAAATCAGTTACTACATTTATGAGAGACGCCAAAAAAAATGCCAGGAAATAGCTGTAGGCTACTGAAAATGTTGACTACAAAAAAAATCTAACATTCTACAAATGTTTAAAATTAAACGTGAACAGTGACTTAAAACACAATTTGTTTGTTTTCCTCTCCTGTGACAGTCAGAAACCAGGAGTAAAAGAATTATATTTAAAATGTACTGTTTGTAATGTAATGTTTCATAGGCCCTGGTTACACTTGGTTTTAAAAATGCGTCTTGGGCGATCGGGTCACAAGTGGACAGCTGAGACACATCGCCATTTTCTTCTTGTCTATCAAACTTCTCCAAGGCGTCCAGCTGATCACATTCAGATTTCTTTCTGCCCGCCTGCGTCACTTTTCCTTTTACGTCCTTGTCAGGGACACATCAGGACACATTACACTAAAAAAGCATCCCAGACCACCTCAGCAAGCGGTTTGAATGAATGCACCTTGAATGCGTCTTGGTGATCGTGTATTTAGCACTGTCCACTTGGGATCCTATCGGCCAAGACGCATTTTAATACCAAGTATACACAGGGTCTTACTGTTCACTCTGTTCACCACCCTCCCCTTTCTGCTGTGTTATAAGACGGTGGTTTTATTTTATTTTCCAGTTAATAATAGGAAATAATTTGACACATTTTTGGAGCATTGGGGAATTTGCACAAAGCTGAGAAGTTTTGGAAAAAAAGTTTGAAGACTTCCGTTATTAAACAGTTGTTCTCTCATTAGCCTCTCTTGCCTCCTTTCTACCGAAGTTAATAAGACAAAAAAAATCGTTACATCATTTTAAAGAGAAATAAAAATCTTTCTGAGGACATTCCCATGATGGAAAACTTATTGACCATTCCAACGCACCTGAGATTCTTAACATAAATGTTAAATAAACATCTCCTAACAGAAAACTGGGATTACACCTTTTGCTTTGTTAAACAATGACACCTTTTTAATCCATTTATTATTAGTCTTGGATTATGTGGAGCATCCATCATACACAGTCCCTGTGAATCATCTGCTACTACAGAAATGAGCGCATCAATACAATAAAAACCTGTGGTTTGGATTACAGCTGGTACTACTGTCAGAGCTGTTACAACAAATTAATCAACACCTTCTGACCAATCAGATTTGAAAATTCAACAGCACTGTGGTAGATTATAATTAATCGCATGACATGAAGTGTAACGTCTTTATAGATATGAATGAGGGGCCTCTGGAATGATGGGAGATGAGACTCACAGATTTGATATTAAATTTGATAGGAGTGATAATTGCTGGAACATTCAGAAGTGAGGCACCTTTGTCCTCATTAAAGTCTTTTATTACATCACTGAAACTTGTACCCTTTTATGTCTTTGCGAAACAGAAAGAGCTCATGGAAATAACTGTGTCACAATAACACAGACCGCTGCATTATGAGGTGACCTTCCAAATGACAGTCATGGAAAGAGTATTCACAGCAGGGTTTGCCGGTAGCATGTTACTGTAGCTTTCAGAGCTCGGAGGCCTCAAGAGCTGGGTTTATTTTATTAGCTTATCATTTCCAGTAAATCAAAAACTACAACTACAACGTCCTCATTTATTACTATTCAGATCAATTGCCTTACTGAAAAACCGTATCAAAGTAAAAGCAGAGTAGGTGATTTTGGAGAAACTGGCAAGAGTAACCTAGATTTTGAAAGTATCCAAGCGAAAAATCCCACTATCTCTTTTCCGGGCCGCCCTCCAAAGCCACTCCTCCAAAACACATGAGCGCTTACTGCCTGATTACTGCTGAAGGACGAGTCCATGACAGAGAGAGTGGGGAAGAGGAGCGTAGCACATTGTTGAGATATCCAACTAACAAGTTAGTTGTTGAGTTATCGTTATCATTAAAAAGCCATACCAATGACCACCGATACTGATGTATGTCAAGTGCGTCGTTGTCAGAGCACAATTTAAAAAATAGCAGAAAAATACGAGTAAAAATTTCAGCCCAACTTGGGTATCAAAATTATTTCCAAAGTTCATGTTCATGTGCAACTTTCAAGTCGGCAACTCCTATTTACTGAGATAAACTATAGTACTTGAAGGCAGCATTTATCCAACCTCTTTTTTTTCCATAGCCTTTTCTACTTCAGTCTTTCTTTTCTTGTTTTGTTTAGCAGTGCAAAAAAGTGTAACTGGATATTTTTTTGGATGGCTGCCCTTTTTCTGCCATTCTTGTGCGACTAGCTTGCTAGCTTTAGCAGTAACGAGTGCACGGGCAAAGTGCATGCAGGTAAGCAGGAAGGTGGGCAGACAGGCAGGTAGGCCATCCGATCATTTCATTCCAATTCAATGATTGAAAGGGCTTTTTACATTTACATTGCTGTCATTTGGCAGACGCCCTTATCCAGAGCGACTTACATATATCTTATTTATACAATTGAGGGCCTTGCTCAAGGGCCCAGCAGAGATAGCTTGGCAGTGCTGGGATTTGAACTCACTAGATCACTAGTCCAACATCGCTACAGATCTATCTTCTTGTCATTGTCAGAGCACTTGATTTCTTCATTGGTATCCGGGATGTAAACAGAATTTCAAGAAATATAACAAAAAATGTTTCTGAAAAAAATCACCTTCTCTGTCTTTAAGAAATCGGAAAGTCCTGTTTATATGCTAATTGACTAAGCAGTTCATAGTTTTGAGATGTTATATGTTTTATTTTCTATTTTAATGGTAACACTAGCATGTAATGCACTCATTTTTAATCCTACTCCTACTCACTCCAGAAGAAATTCTGCCCAATCCCATCCACTCCCACAGAACGTCTGACCAAATCAGGCTCAGTCTGCAATACTTATATTTGCACCTACTTATTTTCCAAAATATGAACAAATTAGTGATTTAAACCACCATGACCCAGGCCAGGGTAAAGCACTAACTGAAGATGAATGAATGAACATGAACATGAATGAATGAGCCACACTCAAGCTCTCAATACACCACCATGTTAATGAATGTGGCTTTTTTCACCACAATTCCCACTATCATCTGCATGAAAGACAAAATCGTCCACTCTCGCGACATTTTTTATTTTTTTGGTCCCATGGGATCCCAGTCCTGACGCACACCTCAATAAACACGGTGTTTATTGTCTGTTAACAGCTATTATCTACTCGACTAGTACTAGCTTCTATGCATTATGTGTTATTATGCCTACTGATTTTTTTAAAACAATGTAATTAAAGCAAATGTATTTTTCATCTGAGGAGAAGCGCCTAAAAATAAGCTGGACACAATGGTTCTGTTTACATGCCTCCTTTCAGCTTTGTTTAAAAAAAGTTTTTGAAAAAGTCCCATCTTCACAGTTCAGAATGAATTATGAATCAATGCAAAATGAGACCTAAACTCAATCTAAGACAAAATCTGGAAGATAATATATAGACCGGAAATGCTGCTGAAGGCAATGGGGATGAATTTGGATGTTGATTAGCTGATTATGTAATGCTATTATAAATTCTATTAATTGTTGAAATGTTCAGATCATTGACCATAGCAACAAGTCAGTAATTTGGCATGTCAGCTTTCCAACTGCTTGTTGGCAGATTATCCACAGGCCCCCATCATGGGGATAAAACTAAGGAAACTGTCCTGGGGTTGGGTGGAAGCAGGAAGCAATCCACTAACGAGTACAACAGGCCTGTTTGATCAAAATACCCACACTCGTCTTCTCCTAGGTCTCATCCTAGTCATTCAACATTATTCTTGCATCAACAAATCAGTAAGTTACTTGCCATGTGATTATTTTGTATGTTTATATTATTACACATATTATATATATTCTTCACTTTAATATTTAAAAAAAAAAAAAAAAATTTCTGTATTACTTGCCAACAGTTTTTAGTGTGATGGTATTCTTAGCTCAGGTCCTAATGAGCCAGTATCAGAATATATTTAATGATTGAGACTTCAAAGCACTTATGTAAGTCGCTCTGGATAAGGGCGTCTGCCAAATGCTGTAAATGTAAATGTAAATGTTTATACCTTACTTTATCATAATTGTTCAAGTACAATGACAGGATGGAAAGTTAGCTAGCGAATGACTTGCACTGAACTCCATGTGTGAATGCCATTAGCCTCTATAGAGTTTGGAAATCGAGGATTCATATACATGCACGTGGATGGGAGATGGGGTCAAGGAGTTAACAAATCATTCCAATGTTAGAGCCCTTATTGCACCCAATGCACCGTTTAGTACCAATGGTGTCTTGTTTAAATCTGAGAAAAACTATATAGTATGAAAAAGTGAAGAAAACAAAAATGAAATCATCTAGTTGAGTGGGTTTTTTTTAATGGTCATTACGTATTCAGCGCTTTTTGTTAAAGATAGCCCTGATTGATGCTTTAAATGCTACAGACAGAACGTGATGAGAAGTGCTTTGTTCCCACAACAAAACCAATGCAGACAGCAGAACGGGTTCAGCTCCTGATCAAACCCCAGACCCTGTAGTTGTGAGACACACTACCTTCTGCATCCCTCATCAACATGTGCACATTATGGTTGTGGGTTTTCTGAACAGAGCTTTAAAATTTATTCTGCTTGTTGAAAAAAAAAACCACTTTCCTACAGAAAGACTTTTTTCACTACACTGATACCCTGCTTTATAACTATAATATATATTATAATATCTTGCTTTTAAATAAAAGATAACCTTCTAAATAACTTGCTGTTTATAGCTGAAGGCACATGCTCCATAATCTTCTATATCAGACTTCATGTGGTGTGTGTCTGATGAAGCATGTCCAGTCGGTTTTAAAGTGTGTTACATCATTTGATCTAAGTTACTGTATGTTTTCTGCATATCAAATTTCTGATTGTGGTTCATAACAGATCTACTTGCCTGTTCTTATCTTGAGGTTTGGGTGACAATTACCTGCTATTTAAGTAAATCAATTAAAATGCAGCGCTCAAACTAGTATCACAGTGAATCCCCGAATAGCTGTTCACAGCTAGTTAAAAATAGCTTGTTAAAACATACTACACCAAAGCAGAATATCAGCTATATAATTGTAATATGTACTATAACATCTTTATTTAGATACTGATGTAAAAAGATCTCTGCAAGGTCACATGATCACATGACGCTAAAACTGTAGGTCAATCAAATATGCTATCCTTAACGCTGGAATTGTCCGTAACTATATTTTAGCTTATAACAAAATGAAAACTATAACTAATTATGCACAGATCAACATTTGAAAAACAATATAAGTATGGTACTTAGTTATGTCTGTAATATTTATATATATAATAAAAATCAGGACATGCACAATACCTCACCTTTGGTACACTGATGCGTATTAGTCCCCTTAATCAGTATCTAATCCTATCATAATGCTTTAACAGCTCCACTCACTCTTTAAGTCACACACTGCTTTCATCTATCAATATTTTTTTGCTTTCCGGGGCAACACACACACTTTTATGCCATTTTACTCTGCCATTAGTCAAAATCGACATGTTGCAATAACACCACAGGAGTGTGAACACAAACTGCCTTTAACAGGCTACATGGATTCCAGTACCACAAATGCACGTCACACCCATTGAGCCTCATGTTCAAGAAGCCTTTTACTCTGACCCCTTGCAGAAGTTCAAGTACACTAAGATCACTCACTTTGTCCTGGGAGGAAGTACAATGCAGTTCACTGGGGCAGCCATCCAAGAGCGCTCTCTCAGACTGCAGCAGAGCAACACACACCCTTTGGGTTGTGTTACGCATGGCTACTCCTCAAAAATGGCTTCCTTTCACTTTCTCTATTTCAATTGCAATGCTTTATATTTTATATCCTGTAACGAGCTGGATACAGAGCTATTTACTGTTAACTAGCTACAGTTTCTAAATAACTAACTATTTATTGCTGAAGGCAAATAAGGCCATTATCCTATATGTATGTTTGACTTCATTTGGTGTGCTTCTGATTAAGTATGGCCAAGTAGTTTTTAAGTGTGCAATGTTATTATAATCGTAGTTATGCTTTCAGTATGTCTGACGCAACCAGACACAGACACCATACTTTCATTATTTTCTCATCTTATCATTAATGACTCACATGATTCCTATACATACACCACAAAGTCTTCTTGTGCATTGCAAAGTCTCATGAACCGTTTCAAAAATTTGGTCCGAGTACTCACTTGTTTCTGAAATTTGTATGTATTTTGTCTGGTAAGAGGCTGGTAACTCTGCATTAGCCTGATTTTGTATCTGTATCTGTGATCTCTTGGCCACCATTTTAGACTTTACTTTTTGGAAAGAACTGCATGCATCCAATCTCAAATCGTAATAGGACTGTTATTACTAAATTAAGAATAGTCATCCATATTGCGTTCGTATTTTGTTAAATATCCTCAATTGAATTATTTTTAAAATTACTCATTTGGATCAAAATCAACTCAAAGCTTGATTAAAGAACAAATGTATTAAAGTTAACTAAGAAAGCAACCTGTCAGTATACTTCTATGTGTGTTGATACTGGTAAAAATGTTGAAACTTGTTTAGAAAGCCAAGAACCCTTAACTTCCTATGCAGGAAGGAGCAAATATATAATCATGGCTCAAAGAAGGGCCACGCTGATTAACACGCGAGCATAACGGACACAGTGCGGTGCTACCATGGGATGATTCAGTCATTTATTCAATCGTTTTCAATAATGTTTCACACAGCAATCTAAGCAGAAGAGCATACGCTAATGTTATTATAGCTTTCTCCTTTCGTTCCCCATTTCAAACTAGTCTTCAAGATCCATGCAGAGTTTGGCACACAGTAGCTCATTTTGTATGAATGGCTTAGGCTGTTCCAGCATTACACTGTAATAACTTTCCCTGCAGCTGAATTATACAAGGCATGATTTGCAAAGTACAGGATTTGAGACATATTACACTGGCAGCAGCCCTGACACTTGTGTGAAAGTGGGAATTATAAAAAAAAATAAAACTCCCACATCAGCACTATTCAGTGATTAAAATGCCAAGGTTTCATATTTCACCATTAAGGAAAGGGTTGAAAAAGGTAGTAATTTTAAGCGCTATCGTGCCCTCCGGACAGTCAATACAATACACCATTCAGTTCAGGAAGGGCTTGATTATCAGCTGAGGAGCTAAATTAAGAGATTGGAACCTATGTAATATTGTCATAAAACAAAAGTAAAAAAAACAATGCTGACTTGGTCATGAAAATTATTTCAACTAAGAAACTGAATCCTCAGTAACACTGACACAATCTGATAAGCAGCCAAAAGCAAGTTGGGACAGTGAGCAGATGTGGTTACAGCATGGCTGGCAAATCTTCTGAATTGCAGCTCTACTGTCATATTCCCACCAGCGCTGATACTATAGTAAAACTCATTGCATACAGCTTATTTTAAAGTAATGCCAAAAATAAATTGTATCAAATCAATATTGTCCTTCAAATTCATAGGGTACAATAAATGCTGCAATGACAGTGAAAATATTTAACTATTGCTAATCACCATTTTATTACATTATAAAAACTATTGAAGATACATATATACAATAATTCAGATATGATTCAACTTCATAGGGCTCAAACCAATTGCCGGAAGCTGAAAAACCTTATTGGTTCCCAAAGTATCTGTCAAAGCTACGGAGTCCCCTATGGGTCATAGTGGGGGAAATTGTTTTGAGCTACTTTCACGTTCCCTTGCAAAACTTTTGCATTCCCTAACAATACTTTTACATTTCCTCACAATAACCGTTAGGGTTGCGGCTACTTAGAGGAAACGCAAAAGTATTGCGAGGGAATGAAAACTATATCCCAGAAAATATTCCCCACCATGACCCTCAGGGGGCACCTTAGAAAGCTACATAAAGCATCTACAAAAAAATAATCGTTGGTGTCTGGTTGATGTCAGTGCTGGAATCGGCATTACACTACATCGCCCAGAAAACAACGAGGCCTACAAACATGGCTGCCATGAACTAAAACATCCAACACCCAAGGATTCTGTCACATTCACAGTCACCACCATACTGATCCCAGCTGAAAAACACCTGCACACAGCCACAGTATTTAAGGACATTCTCACTACCACATCACTTCATAGTATATGCTCAGTGTCCTCGTTACCAGTTGATACCAAGCCTTCATATTTTGTCATTCTGACATTCTGGTTTTGATCCCGTTTCTAATTTATACTGTTTGCTGTTCGTCTGACCATTGTATGCTTTGTGTACCTGAACCTGTGACCATCCATGCTGCCTGACTCGGGTTTTTATTATTTAGGTCTATAGACGTCAGTAAGTTCCTGAAGTCCAAAATGTACAGTAATGTACCTTCAATGAGTCATTTTACAAAAGTGGTGCAAAAAACTCTGTGACCAGAAGAAATTCTAAACCTTTTCCTCCATCTGGACCACATGGTCAGCTGATACATTTCCAAGTAAGAAACCTGAATTATATCATCATTTTAAATAATGCCTGAACATCTTGTTACCCTTACAAAATATGCAATGCAATAAGATGAAATGAGCAATGAGATGCAACGTTATTAAATTTGTTTTTTATGATCTGCATCTATATCAATATCAATATCATTGACTTCTAGTTTATTACTCTGGACACGTCTTGCGATACGAGCTAAATTAAACCCGAATTGGTACAAATGAAATAGTAAAACACCAGCAAAAAAAAAGTTTTGGCTACTTTATTTTAATAATTTTCAGTTTTCAATTCAAGTTCCCCAGAAGCTATATATATAATATTTGTGAACTATATATATAGTTCACAAATATTTTTTGCTAGACAGCAAGACTGCATGCAGATCAAAGAAAAGGCAAATCAAGGCAATAAAATGTAAAGAGTATCTACAAAAAGAAAAGTAAAGGAACAGAAAAAAATTGAAAAGGAAGAAGAATTGTCTGAAAAGGTCAACTATGAAATATTAGTCACAATTAAAAAGTTATTTGGCTTTAAACTTTTTTGATTTAAAGTTAAGTTATTAATTAAGTTATGACTTGAATGTGGTATATGTAATTGAATCATTGTATGTGGTTTTTTGTTTCACTATTTGTACAAGTTAATGCCTAAGAAGGGATTAAAACTGTTACAAAATGGACTACCGGTACTAATAACAATGAAAAATAATAATTATCAATTAGTTCAATTAACCAGAATGAAAATACCTTCCTGGATTTCTGTTATGTTCCTTCCTGGTGTTCTGCTGTTTTGCTGCTTATGAAATTCAATAATCTTTCTAAAATTTTTAAAATACATTAAAGTGAACCCAATTTTTTTTTTTCTTTTTTAGCTACTGTCCAAAAAAGTATTTAACTGAAAATGAAGTATGGAATGTAGCATGACTCTATATCTTTTTGACTATATACTTCAAACTTAAATATCTATAGGTATCTGAAGTATAATAAATACCTAACTGAAATCCTCTATGACAGGAAGCAACGTAAGCGCTCTTATTCAGCATTTAAAATGTGTGTCATTCATTAGGCCACGCTGCTCATCTCAGCTCAGTGAATGGTGGCTTGGTTAGATGATTGGCAATCCCATGTGACTGAATCATCATTAGATCTGCACAATATGGGCACAATGCTATATTGTGATTTCTGGATGTTACAATTACTCCATGCCTCATCGTACAGTATAGTGAAAATGAATTATTGGTGTGATTGGATGTTGACCAAGGTTGTTCTGGTTGTTAGAACACATAAAATTCATCACAACACCTGAAGAAACACTCAACTGGAAAAACAAGATTACTCAGGATGCTCGGAGCATACCCTCAAGGATTTTGTGAGGGGAATGGCTCTTAAGGTGGTGACATAAGTCCACGTTCCTTCCCTATGTAGGGATTTTTTAGGAAGATTTCATTCAAGGACATTTTCCTGGAACTGATGTTTATGGACCCCCAGATGGTCCAAACATTTTGCGTTCAGTCTTTTTGATTGTTTCAGATATTCTGGAAGCCGGATAAATCATAATTTTGGGCCATCTGGAAGCAAGTTGCTCCTGTACAACTTGTACATAATTCATTACCGTTAAAACCCGGATCAAACTGTAACCTCAAATCACAGAAAAATTATATAAATGACCAAAGATCAGATAATATCTACAAGCCCAATGGCATTTTTCTTTCATAGTGCACAGGGGTATGAAACAGCTCCATCTTTCAATGCTGACTTCAGCTGTGTCTCACACAGGGCCAGCAGGAGGCTGCTGAGTGTACTGGGGAAGTGTGTGCTCACACTCGGTCCCTTACTGCACTGACCCTTGTGTGCCTTCAGGGCTTGTAGTTTTAGATGAAATCAGGCTGGTGCTCACTTTGGAGCTCAAATACATGGCGACTGCAATTTTTTTTCCCTTTATATGAATCTACTTGCCAAAACACAACAGAAAATTATGTTTAGATGAATAGGCTAGGTTATGAAGCTTTTGTAGCTTTCATAAGATAAATATCTTTAGCATATTACATATAAAACACAGTGTCCAAACAGTAGTCCGAACTAGAATAGAGAGCTATTGATATTAAACTGGTTACTAGCTACACTGTACACATATAAATGTCTGGCCACTGGTGGTTTCATGGTGGTCCCTTTCCTCTGATGGATGGGGTGGGAGGGGTAACATGATTTCCATAGCAACAAACAGGTTACAGTCTGTAATGGTACACCTACAAAGATAAGCTGTAATAGTACATGGATCTGATAAAAACAGCCAATACAAAGTAAATGGTATGCAACTTAGCATATAGTACTAATATTGAAAGATATTCTCCTTTAATCCCAATATTATTGGAAGGTGGCAAGTCGCTAATGCTTTGCAATATGTGTGCTGCCTAAGCCTGCTTTGATGCAATATTAAAGACAAGGCACATGAACTATTTATTTAGTGCATTGGGGACTTATGGGCAGCTGAAAAAATAGACCTTTTACACTTATCTAACACAGAAACACGTGCATTCAAACACACAAAACCACAAAGTGCTGGTTTTTCTGCAACAGAGTATAAAATAACAACGCTGCACACATCACCTAATGACATGGAGATTGAGATGGTTGTAGAAAATCTGATTTTGTTTTTATCATCTGCTTAAAATCATCTGTTTTATTCCGAGTTTTGTTTCCTGATGGAAGCAAATACAAAAACTACAAATGCACACTGAAAAGGAAGTTAGCTCTTCAATAAAAATGATATTAACCCTGCTGTTCTCTGAAACAAGTCTGCGGAGCTCTGATGAGTCATAATCATGTGGTGGAGATCCAGATAATAGACTATAAGTGTATGGCGCATAGCGTGCCGACCCAAGGGTCACTCTGAAGGATTGTCAGTTAATGTCATCTCATTCAGTGATAACGCACAGAGACATGAGTATAAACTGTCCGAGAAATGAATCCACTGCAAAGCTGACTCTTTTCGTATCGCTGTTCAGGTACTCATGGAAGAGCTTTAGATATTTCTTGAAACTTGCGAGGGAACCGGCAGACGGAACAAAGTTGGGCCACTCAGCTTACTGTTGCAGAATTTACTGCCATAACATGATGCTTTTACTAGAAATAAAGACTGCATAGAGTTGTTAGCGAGAGTCACTTTGCAGTGACAATACAATGGCTGAAGAACCAACTCAAACTGCTTAATCAGCCTATAAGGGAATTAATTATGTGCTGATGTAGACTTACCTAACTAAAGCTTCACGTGAAACTACGGTATAGCACTCTATTGTATAAACCGACTAAAATAATGTGTTATAAATTCAGCGCATGATCCAAAACTCTACTAGACTGTAAATATACATTCCACAGGATGTATAAATGGATTTCCATTATATCACACTTGGAATACCTGCACCAACCGACATATCTGCTCACATGCTTGCATGCACATCTCGCCTTGTGAATCCGTATCACATTGTGACATGACAACAATGTGAGGCACAAGTGAGACCACAGAAGCTAGTAGCTGGTAGCAGACTGTGTGCCACCTAAAAAAAATTATTAAAACATGGAAATGATTTAACTAAAATGAGGAACTGAATTATTAAAACATGGCCAGGATTTAACTAAAACACGGAAACGAATAGATATCATGGGAACGAATTAGCAAAACATGGCCGTGATACATATTGTTTTTCTTTTCATGTCATGAGTGAGGCTCCGTACTTTACATGTTACAGCAGCTAAAAAGTCTTTTGTTTGTCCTCTCTCTTACAGTGTTTCTCTTTTCGTTTCTTTATTCCTTTCTCTTAAAGTTAATAAAACAAAGAAGCACTGCTTTTCATATTCAGATAGTCCTCCAGCTTGAAGACTTTCCTACTTTCCCCTGAAAACTTCATGCAACAGCCTTCTAACTTTCAAAAGGCACTGGCACTGGAGACTCCCTCCAGAAATGCTGAATAAATGACTTATCCGGAGAAGGAGTCCTGTTCAGAAGTGCACCTGTTGTATCTCTGCTACATTTATGCTTCATCCAGTCATTCAATCGAGCTCCACTATTTTATCGGTGTGTGTAGTGTGTATGCCATGCAAGTTCCCGTGTGCATGTTTACTATAGAAATGATAATGTATTAAACCAAGAACATTAATATAAACCAGTGCTTTGGAGCTATTTTTAGAGCTGCTGTTACAGAAAATTATTCAACACTTTCTAACAAATAATAATACAGAATTCATTGCCATATAAAATATCTATAACATTTTTATATTATTATAATCTATTATATTAATATTCTAACATTATATACTGTATCTGTATATAGAGATATTTTGACAGCTATCATATAAATGTTGTAGATGTGTTCAGCTATATATTTATATATAATAAACTACAAACAATTTATAATTTCATTTGTGTCTGATGTGAACCAGGTGATGTATAGTGCTGTAGACCAGGGTACTGCAGTCCTGATGTTCTAGAGTCCCACCCCAAATTTTTTTTTTTTTTTTTTTTTTTTTTTTTCCATTTATTCCATGTTCTACACCTTATTCAGTCTGATTAAATACCTTAGTTTTTAGTATTTACAAGTATAACAACCTGTGAAAAGTTGTTTAAAGTGCATAAATACTCTTTTTTTTGTGCATTTTACACATATAGAAAACCAGGAAAATCATTCTTCTACTGCTCTCCTAATGGCTACACAGATACTCGCTTACGGAGCATTATGAAATAAAGTTGTAAGCTCTCGAACTGGATTCGGTGTGTTTGGAGTCAGGAAATGTTGAAAGTGTGCAGGTCAGTCTGTCCCAGGGACTGGAGTTGAAAAATTTTGCTTTAGATTACCTCACCTAAACTATAATTTCTTTCCCCTAGATGTACATTGATCCAAAAATGCCTGCTATAAGACGAATATGACGGAAATCCGTCAAGATGACAGAACATTAAACGAAGCTGCTGTTACAGAATGAGTAACAGATGAGTAAGCAAGAACAACGTCCCCACATGCATCACAAGTTCTGCCCCGTCTCCCAACAGATCAGGTACCTTCAATCCCATAATGCTAAGTTCCATGGAAACCAAAAACAAACCTCTGTTTACCCTGTGTCTATAGCATCAGCAAACATGCTCGTTCACGCGGTGGCACTTTTGGCACTGTTAAGTGCAAGACTTTATCCCTGCCAGGCAAACATTTTCCATCACAGGGGCTATCTGAAAGTGCCATCTGCTGGAGCAGAAGGCATTCATAGAAAGTGAACTTTTAAAACTTGTCAAAATGCACTGTCCATAAAGGACAACAAGAAAGCTTTGAGCTGAGAAACATTATGCAACACTGAAATCTACAGAGCCCACTCTCTCTCTCTCTCTCTCTCTCTCTGTCTCTGTCTCCTTTTCATGTTCTTATTGCTCTATGTTACAGTACTAAAAGTACAGACTGGGCAGCAAGACTAGATCCAGCAAGACAACCCAACACTCTCCTCTCTTCATTATCACCAAGCTGCTAAGGTCCACAATTGCCATGGCAAATTAATCAAAAGCTCACGCCACCTATATTCACTGCCAGAACAGACATGATGCTTTTATTTAACTGTGAATGTGTTCCTCTGGATGTGACCACAAATCAAATCCGATTTCTGTAATCAAACTTTGCGACTTGTAGTCTTATTTTGCTATTACTCTACAAAATGTGTTCATGTAACTCATTCTAATTATAACATAAAACGAGAGATTAAAATATCTATTGTACCAATAGTACAATGTGTCTTTGTTTCATATGAATCTGTGATGAATCACACGTTTCACTTAAAGCAAGTGTTAGGAACAAAAATTGCGATTTGGATTCTGTTCTGTGTGAAACCAGCAGGCCGAAACGCTGATGCAACATGTACATTAGTGTTACTCTAAAGCATCAAGCTACTGTAGAAAATAAAGACCATTTACATGTGCAGTCTTACTTGTCTAGTGCAAATACTGAAAGTATTAAGCTTCTTACTGAACTTGGTGATGCACTGCAGCTCATTTTGTCATGAGGCCCAACAAATGTTGCAGCTATTGGATTTGGCACCAAACATCTTTTAGCTCAATTACCTGGATGGCTAAATAGAGGCAAATTTAGGCCAGTGTTTCCCCGTCCATGTCATCGAGTCCACCCTACACTGCACATTTTAGTGTTTCCCTTTCTCTCATATACCTGGCACAACTCGTCAGCTCATTAATAAGGCCTTCATGAGCTTAACATGAGTGTGATCAAGCCTGGAAAATAAAATGTGCAGTGCAGTGCAGGCTTCCCTTAAGAACCAGGATTTGGGATTTATGGATTGAAGTGCAATCATGATGGAAAAGGATAGAAATAAAGACAGACAAAACAAACGTCCTGCGGTGTCAGCATGGAGGAAAATCGCTGTGATCCACAACACTGCAGCGTGTGTGTGTGTGTGTGTGTGTGTGTGTGTGTGTGTGTGTGTGGGTGTGAGTGCGTGCGTATGTGTGTGTGTGTGTGTGTGTGTGTGTGTGTGTGTGTGTGTGTGTGTGTGGGTTGGGGGGGTAAATCAACTTCTTACTCTTGTCGCATCTTCTGATTTGAATTATATGTGGTGCTCTCTAGGCGCTGGAAAGAGCCTGTTGAAATGCACCGTTGGTTTAGTCTGTGCGTATTTTTTAGCCATTGTGCAGTGAAGATAAAGGAACTGCAGCTTGGAGAAAGCTTGGGGAAAGAAGTCTACATATGACCTCATGAGAGGCACCTTTGCAGCTCTATGCAATCCAAACGGCCTGTACACTGTACACGCATTGCAACTAATTGCATTCAAGAAACATTAAGGCCAGTGAGCAGCTTGTTTAATGGACAAGTGATGCAGGGGCTGGCTGCTGCAGCATCGCTGGAATGACACCAGCTATCTGAGCAGCTTTCCAAAACACACGCAGTCTTCAACAGACAAGGCGAATGTTTGAGCACCATTTGCAAGCCCAGAACGATCATATATACCTGTGAGATTTAGTTCAAAAGTTGGACACCATGCAGCGCGTTGCTCGGGTTGCACTGGCGCTTTTACAGCAAACTTAATGGCCCCCGCCCCCGACTTCTGCGTTTACTTGCTACCCAGAATATGCGTGATTGCGGATCTACACCGTGTGTGCGTTCGTGCGTGTGTGTTTATGTGTGTGTGTGTGTCTGCATGCACGCCGGCAGAGGTGCCGACTGCAGCCCGCTTACCACTTGGGTTCTTGTTCTTCTTGAGACTCTTGCCACAAAGACACTGCAGCATATGCGTTCCTTTGCTGAAAATGTTCCAAAGAAACCACATTGATTTGGGCAAGAAGCAATCCAGCAGCTTAGAGACACCCTGATGAAGGAGAGCTCCTTATTTCGTTTGCATAATAAGAATAATAAGCCGGAGAAGAAGAGGGACAGTAAGACGACGCGATCAGTTCTCCGGGACGGAGCATAGAAAATACAGGTATCCACCGAGGCTTCGGCGTCTTCATTCACGTGGTAAAATATTGGCCGTAGCGCTCGTGCGACAAGGCAGTCTTCTGAGTATCAAAGGGCGCCGCCACGCACAGTCCGTGTGAAAAATAGACTCTGGAAATCGCATGTGTTGCGCGAGGGGGGGAGACGCGACGCGAGCAGGGGAGAAGGAGAAGTGACGCGAGGACGGCGAGACGAGACGCGGCGGATCTGCGCGCTGCAAAGCCGTTCGCCTGGCGTTCAGTTCAGCGCGCGGCGGAGAAGCAACAACAAGGGTGGATCTGCACAGCATCCAAAAAGCCAAGCGCAGCCCGAGTCCTGCCTCAGAAGCGCAGATATCTCCGACACATTTACACGTACTCTCCTTCCTCAGGGGAAAGTCCTGAATCCAGCTGTTACAGCGCTTAGTTTCCACCACGACCTCCGCTTTGCATCTTTCCCTGCCGTGCAGTACTGTTTCCTCTAAAGACGCACGCACGCACGCACGCGCGCGCGAGTAGCCTATGTGTGCGTCCTGATGCTTAAGCTGCTCTTTTTTGTTTGTTTGGCTTGTTTGGCTTGTTTGTCTGTTTGTTTTGTTTGAGTGCTTGCTCTCCTCTTTGGCTCTTCACTCGTCCATCACTGAGTCATGTTTCTCCAAAGGAATAAAAAGTATTGCGTTCGTTAAAATGACGCGAGTCTCTGAGTGTGTGTGCGTGTGTGTGTGCGTGTGCGTGTGTGAGTGAGTGAGAGAGAGAGAGAGATGACGATGATGATGGTGGTGGTGATGAGGAGGAGGGGGGGAGGGGTCGAGCCGAAAGACCGACTCGCTTCTGCGTTACGTAAACACGTGGCTCGTGCGCCGTTCTGAGACATGTTCTCAGTCGCCAAACTGAAGGGGGGAACAGATACGTCCCAGGCCGCATCCCAACGCGTTAAATAGAGTGCCATAACAGTAGGCTACTATAGTTACAGCAGTAAGCTGTTAGGACAGTATGATGCCTCTCAGTCTGGTGCATGAGAGTATTTGTTTCTCTCCACGTGCGGTAGCTAATATGCGGTTTCACAGCAGATGCTATGCCTGTCATCTGTGTTTGTTAGACCGGCTGCAGATGATGACTGCAGTAGCAGGCCTATCTATCCGTTCTAGCATTTATTTATTCATTCTGCTTCATCGTGGTCAGTGTGGTGGTGGATCCAAAATCCTATCCAGGGAACACTGGGGCTATTAATCAGTTAATACACCTATTGGCAGGTTTGGGGAGGTGGGAGAAACCCAGAGAACATGCAAAACTCTCCAAAGACACAGGAAGCAATGCTGCACAGCCACGTCACCCTGTCATAATCTATCTCATCAATCACTGTCACTACAATACATCTACAAATTAACTCTCTGCCTTAGTGCCCAAACCAGTTAAGGTGGGGTTTGACAAGTGGTGTCTCAGGACATAAGTGAATTTACATTAACAAATGAATGAATTAAAAAGTCAACAGTTTCATACATCCATCAATCATCTATACTGCTTATCCATCAGGGTCACTGAAACCAATCCCAGCTGACTTTGAGCAAGAGGATAGGACAGGTCACCAATCAATGACATCATTCACACTCACATTCACACCTATGGGCAATGGGACTGCAGGATGAAACCCACACAGACAGAGGGAGAACATGCAAGCTCCACTCAGAAAGTCCGCATCCAACACATGCAAGGTTCAAACCCAGAAGCTTCTTGCTGTGAGATGACAGTGCTAACCACTTCACCACAGTGTCTCCCCAGTATCATTCATCATTTCTTAAAACATTGCTGAGCAATAGGGCCTTCTAGGGACTAGCCTAGTAGAGGAAAATAAAAGACAAAACTTCCCTTTGTTATATCCCAGAACATACACTTATAACTTGGAAATGAATAATGACAGCAGTTTGGGTGTTAACAACAAAGGCAGCAGGTGGTCTACCTATTAAAGCATTTTAGCAGGTTTTTATGGAATTCAGTCTTTCTAGATCTTATTTTTGAATGAAATACTATTGTTTAGGATTCGTCCATACGATTGGCTTACAATTATTGTACATCAATCATAAGACTTTAAATTACTAAATGTGATGTCAGGTGAAACATTGATTTCCCAATACATTTCACTGAAACGTGTTTCCTTGTGAAAAACATAGAAGGCAGATGAAATAGTTCTCCACCACTGAAACACAATACACTTCCAAGTAAATGTGTTTACAGAATAACAAATTTCAAGCCCCTGGCAACATGGTTTCAAATGTTAAACCAGCCCATCACCAGCAACCATTCCACAGTGAAAGTCACTGCGATCACAGTTTTCCCCATTCTGATGTTTGATGAACATTAACTGAAGCTTTTGACCTGTGTGATTTTATGTATTGTGTTACAGATTGGATAATTGAACGTGCTGCTAATAAAGTGGCCTGTGAGTGAATATGTCTTCGACCTACGATTGGTGAATGCTTATTAAATGATAGACTTTTAAAATGATTCTTTGAGTTTGATCTCATGCACAACATCCCAGAATTTACACAGAATGGTGCAAAAAATGGTGCAACATCCAATGAGTGATAGTTCTTCAGGCAGAAACACTTCAGTGAAGAGAGCAGTCAGAGGAGAATGGCCATAGCTGACAGAAAGGATATGGTAACTCTTATAACTGTCAGGCCTGCCTCAGAGGAGAACTCAGACTCCCATGAACACTCAGGCACAAGGTCCCATTCCCCGGAGTTCTAA
>JAQQZR010000035.1:6735918-6750925 GCA_030068235.1 Notoglanidium macrostoma | reverse complement strand
ATATATGTATGTATTAATTTATAATAAATATAAATAGTATATTTAGAGTAAACCATACAATGCTGATCTTTTTTTCCTGCCAAACCAGCTAGCTTCCTCAGAATGCAGAGGTCAGATGCTCATGAATCCAAATATTCCAACATTATATTTCTAATTGAGTTTACTGGTATTTAAAAAGAAAAATTGTATCTATTACATAATTTATACAATCATCTGTATCATTTACATAAATACCTCTGTAGGCTTTCCTATAGTGATAGATGAGTACCTGCAGAGCAATTAAAAATATGGAATATATTTAAAAGTATATCAAATAGTATTTAAAAGTTTTTTGGATGCATATTCTTTGATTCGACCAATACCAATACCAATATCATATGTTTTGAAGAATTCACTGAGATTTTAGAAAATCATTTTTACTTATCACAGTATTTGCATTATTATTTGCAGTATTTGGATATTTGCATTTGCTCATTTGGTTGAATCATCTCACAAATATGACAATTTTTTGTTGTTGGTGATGCAGATGACTTGTGCAAAAATGCATCAGTGTGCGCACTGTAATTCACATTACAGTTAGATACAGGTCACTTGTAGTAAAGAATGTGAATGGTCAAGATAGACAAATCCAATCTAAGCAAAAAAACAGAATTGACCAATGAGGCATGTAATGTGAAAAAGCCTAAGGCTCTTGCTCAAGGACCCAACTGTGGCAACTTGGCAGTGCTGGATTTGAACCCACAACCTTCCAATGAATTACCCAAATCCTTAACCACTGATCCAGTATCCCCAGATAGAGTATATTCTTTGTGTATATGTGTTCCCATTATAGATGCCAGGTCCACTGTGACTCTGTCTGTTATAAAATGATATTTAATCAGCAATATGCCAATTTTTGTATGCCAGGTTCAGAGCTGCTGCAGTAACAAGAGATAAACAGCAATTTTATACTTAAATATATTTTTCAAGCAACTAACTTTCTTTGATAGAAATTTAAGATTAAAGCAGACATGGTTTTACCTAATATGCTGCTGAAGCTAATGAATGCATCTTTGACATTATATGACAGTCTTCCTGTCATGGCCCTGATTTAGCCTGAGTGAAGCAGAATCCAGGTAAATCGTCAGAGATGCTAATGTATCTCATTTGGCTGTCTACTGTCTGGGTTGAGTCTGGCATAAGAGTCCCTGTGGATGCTCATGCTTTGTGAGAATCTTTTTGTTTTGAGCACCTCAAGCAGAAATAATGGTCAGGACCAGTGGTTCATCACATTCTATCATGTTCCACCAATATGATGTACTAGATGATATGATAACACCGATATCTTTCTATTATCTTTTAAAGATAAAATGCATTCCACATCCATATTCATAAAAATTAAAGGTTTAGACATGGGGTAAAGTGTTGAAAATTAGATCATGTCTGTGACATGTGTAAAGGAGCAGACAATTGTTTGTAGAATGAAAAACATATTTGGTATAATTAACCTTATCGTGTTTAACCACCAGCTCCACATTATACCATGAGTGTGAGATATTGGTGTGGAAGCGTTACATGAACTTACCCTTGTATGCTGCAGCTACTTGTGACTTTGCTCTCCTGCAGTTAACACACTCCGAGCAGAGCTGCAGGAGAAGAGGTGCAAAAAAACAGTTAAAGCAATCTTAGCTGCTCATACCTAAGAATACAGTCAATCCTGAATTGTGTACGTAAATTTGTACTTCATTTCATAAACGTCATTACAATTCACATATAAACTTATTTCAGTACAGCTAAACAAATCAGCTTTAATTAAACAATGATTATCAAATGAACAATAGTTTCATTCTAACAATGCAATATAAAATATCTTCAAGACCTAAATGAAGCCAATAAGACAGAAGTTATTACACTCCTGCGTTGATTCATACAGGTGTGCTCTGTCAAGTTTGATCTATTTAAATGGTGTGTTTAAAAAAAAATTTAAAGCAATGTGAAAAATACTTGCATCATTAGACAAAAATTAAAAGATCAGGCAAAACTTGCACTAATCTGATGTCTGCTAAATTGTTTTTGTACTGTTTATTTGTCACAAGTCACAATTTAATTGTTTAAAATGCTTGTATGTTTACAGAAAACAAATACTGTCAAATTCAGCTAACTAGAAAATGTTAAAAGATTAATAAGACCTGATTTATCAAAATATTGTCTATAACGTGAATCCATTTGGTGATCAGATATGTGAAGACTGAGATGACTTTTTAACCTTTGTGTATGCCAGGTTCAGAGCCACACGAGATAAAGAGCAACAAGCTTCAAAACCATCAATTCATCCATCCATCCATCCAGCCATCAACTATACCTCTGATCCACTAAAGGTCACAGGGAAGCTGGAGCCAATCCCAGCTGACTTCAGGTGAGAGTTGGAGTACACCCTGGGAAGGTCGTCAATCTGTCCCAGGGCTAACACAGAGACGAACAACCACCCCCACTGACATTCTCACTTATGGGCAATTTAGAGTAGCCAGTTGACCTAATCTGCATGTCTTTGGGATGTAGGAGGAAACCGGTGCACCTGGAGGAAACCCATGCAGGCAAGGGGAGAACATGCTAACTCCACACAGAAAGGCCCCAGTTGGCTAGCAGGTTCGAACCCCGAATCTTCTTGCTGTGAGGCGACAGTGCTAACCACTGCACCACCTTATCAAAAGCATCAAGCTGATAAATCACTGGAGACAGGTATACACTACAGAACTTTCAACCTAATCGTATCCATAATGTGGCTCTTCTGACTTTTTTTTTTATTTGAAGTGAATGTCCATGTCAGGAGTTCAGTCAGCCTTTGGTGTGAGAAGACAAGCAAGTAAAGTTGTAATTCTTGTAATGAGAGATTGACAGTGAAGAAATATGCAACAGACAATAATAGGGATAACGGGGGCAAAAATGTAAAGGGTGTATAAACACTGAATGGTAGATATGGAAGACATGTTTAACTCAAGATATCTGCATTTTTCTGATTATTTCTTCATCCAGTTTGCAAACACACTCCTTATGCGTTAGTCCGTTAAGTCTTGTCCTTGTTTGTTTCTTGCTCACGCTCTGTTTTCCATGTAGCTCATGGGTAGCTTTAGACTGTGTGGAACAAAGCTCACGCGTCTTCCTTTTCACTGCAGACGTATCCTGCTGAAGCCGTGAGCACGGCCAGAGCTCCCCTTAAGGCCTGTTGCCTTGGCCACTTTCCATCACAGCATGTGAAAAACAACTTACATGCTCCTTGCGGGAGCACAGCTGGCTCTTCCCTTCAGTAGAGACCAATACTCGCAAGCAAAACAAGTGGGAAATGTGTGTATATGTCACATACTGTGAATGTATAGCACAGCCAATAAGACAGACCCAGGTCCCCAACTGGATTCTGAACTGCATATTTGAATGATTTATTTTCAGTATCCGGTCAGTATCCTCTTGACATTTTTTCTTTCCAAAGCAAAACACTTTAAACACATGTGAGATAGAATACATAAAGTGGATAAGACTCAAAGAAAAAAAAGACTTATATGTAATAATTGTTCTGTTCCAACAGATCTTGAACAATGTTTGATTTTTGTTTTAAGCTTTTATATAATCTTTATACTTATATAAACACAAGATTATTTGTAATGGTTTACAGCCACTGATGATTTTAGATATCTACATTATAATTGGTATGTCATCTTCTGATTTATATTTTAATGCAATACATGTTTTTTGCAATCACTAACAAGTTGTAAGTTGTGTAATTTGCTAAGAAACATATTTTTGGATCTGCTAGGACGTCAGTGTCCTGAATATCTTTCATACTGCATTACAAACATCTGACCAAAACACACATCTTGTAGGACAAAGACAGCCAGAGTGTAGAAGAAGTCCTTCTACTGTACAACATATAAACCAATGGGGTCATATAACTGGGTTGAATTTGTGAGATTTGTTGTGAAATAGAGCTGATGCAGGACCTTAACCTGATTTATCAGAAGTTGTTGATTAATTTCATATAACAGCAGCTTTGACAGTTGTACAGCTGAAGGACAAATCACAATCTAAGATTAAAGGTGCAGTCAACGATTCTAACCCAGTATATTTTTTACATTGTTAAATACATTGTCAAATTCAGTGAATATCTCATCATGGTCCTCTAGCTGTCTGTTCTGTGTGTGCACTGAAATAATCTGGTGATTGTACACAGCCCTGGCTCTGTAATTGGGGAAGCAAAGAAAGTGGCTCTGACCAAGCCACACAACACCATTCCAGCCAATCATGGGACAGGGAAAGGGGTGAGGGCGGGTGTTATTGTTAGTGTCGTTGCCTTGGCAATGCGCATCCATAAATTCGGGGGACGGAGCTTCAGGAGGAGCACTGAAGGGAGGTGTGTGTTTGTTTTGCTGTTGAGATCAAATATCAACAATCTTTCCACAGAATCCAGAACTGCACCTTAATGCTCTAATATGTTATCATCTCTAACAGCTAATTCACATGAACTATTGTGGATGCACAACATGAATGGATTAAAAAAAAAAAAGATATATATATATTTTTTTACTTTCCTGTACAGCAGTGCATAATGTCTTGTGGTCACATACTGTGTATAAGTGCATATACAATTAGTCTTAATGTACAAGATCATACACAGGTAAACAGCTGTTTTTAATGCCGTCGTGTTGTGTTAATGTCTTATTCGGGTATCATTAAGCAGTACACGTCTACGCAGCTGATGTTCATCTGATGCAGGAAGTTCAGGAAGTTCAGCAAGCCCAGAATAGATTAGACACCACTGCTCATTAATTAGACACCAACAGGTCAAATTGTGCAACAGGGATTTTAAGCACATGGACTACACCTTTGGGAAGAGAGGCTTAGCAAACATGCTCTGTGTTAATGATGCTCGCTCCTGATTGCTTTCTTCTGAGGCTCTCCCTTGATGTAATTCTCTGGGACACTCCAAACCACTGAGACCTTTTCAAACCTTTTCTTTGATTCCCTGTCCACATATTAGACACAAGACCGTGCTGATGAAAAGAAGTCACCGGCAGACAGCTCACCTGAGAGGGAAACGACAGCCGGTTGTTGTGGCGTTCGGAGCAGATCTAAAATGGTGACAGTGCGATGTCTTTGAAGTAGTCTTCGGTGTGAAATTAAAGCAGGACGATAGATATGTCTATTTTACAGCCATTTCACTAGGCCACTGTCTGATCTTCAGCACGCCCTCAGCAGGGATCTTTATGTCTCATGACCAAACAAAAGCAGACACACTTAAATCATTATTAGTGATGTGGAGCAGCTCCACAGCCAGCAGCATTATCTTTATGTATACTGTAAAAGAGAGCGCCTGAGTAAAAAGGACAGTTGCGAACCTGCTTTCTGAGACTGTAAAGCACCAACAGCTTTAAGAGCTCTTTACCAATTATGCTAATGTCCTCAAACCATCTATTCTACACATTTTAACCTCTCTAGCCTTCAAGTGAGAAATGACACAAATCGGTGTTTTAGTCACAGAGAGGACTATTATAAATGACATTTAAGCCGAGTAAATGAATTAAACATTAGTTTAGACCTCAGGTTACACATTACAAAGATAGCAGTTGAATAAATGTAAATGAGTCATAAATGACACCTACTATCACTAAAATGGGCAGTATCCAACAGAGCAAAGCTCATTCATGAGAGCAGTTACTCAGCTGGTAGGAATTCATATTATTCTCTCTCTGTTACATTAATACTAAGAGAACAGGTAAAAATACAGTAGAGTAAGTATAAAAGACTGTAAATTATCTCCATTGTGTTTGACGCTATGAATTAGGTAAATAATGAGGATATAAGGGTAGCAGTCATATTATCGCAAACATTATATGGTGCTTCATAAATCTAAGAAAAGCTGAGTTAGAAAGAGAGAAATCATTCACTGGACACTGTGAGCTGGTGTAATGGTGCACTCTGCAAAGCTATAATGCCTGATAGATTCAGGTCATTTTTTTAACCAGATCAGTGTTATCTACATTTTATTTATTATCCAATCTGATTTTCTTTCTTAGTTCTGTAGACTGTCAAAAAAAAGTTAAAAAAAAAAAAAAAGACCCAGATGGGGTGAGCAGAAGGCACTCACTCTCTCCTGATATAACCAAGGTTGAAATAAAATACAGAGAATTACCTCCCATTAGTCACTATCATGGTCCTCTCGCTCACCAGCTTCTCAAGTGGGGATAAATTGGCTGGCTATCATCTATCATTTCAAGCTTCAAGCCAAATTCAAGAACAAATAAATGTTCAGTAAAAGAAAAGCTAAAAACTATCAGTCAGATTTCCTCTTAAAGTATCACATCAAATTCTTTCATTTTCTCACTTCTGTTTGCTTTCCTTACTCTCTCACAGGCTCTCACTCTCTGTCTTGTCTCTGTCTGTCTTTGGCGATGTTTGGCGTACCTGAGCAGACATACTTGCAGATTTCCTGCCAGTTCCAACCAAAAACCCCCTACAAAGTGAACTGTTTGACTTATGCACTGTATCTGTGATTCTATATGAACTATGGGCAACACATAGCTGGAGGAACATGGGTTTTCTTTCAATTTAACTCTTCAAACCTTCTTATCCTGTAATTATACCATAAAGTAGGTTTGCAAACAATGTCTAAATGTCCAATATGACCTTTAAGTCCATATATAAAACTAAATAATGGTAGGACATGATATAAATTCCATAAAATGATTTAAAGCTCTAGATTAAAAATGTTTTGTGTAATGTATTTCCTGTAATAAAGTACAATTCTTCTGAGCTAAGAGTCATTAAAAATATATCAAATTAATTTCTAATAATTCCCCAAGGAAGTTCATCCAAATGAAAACAAAAACAGTAGTAAAGTAAATGAATAATAGAAAAGCCGCAACGTTGTTGTAACCATCCATTTAATTCTTTAATGTATTTCATCATGATATTTAAAGTTACTGTGTTTTAGTTCCTACAGGATTTTTTCCCTAAGAATAAAAAACCCATAATGACTGAGTGAAGAAAGAAACTCAATACTCTGTATTTAGCTGCTGTGAGTCACCTTATCCTGTAACAGTAATGTTCTTGGGTGTGTAATAATACAATCCAACCAAAAGGGGGCGGTGTTGCTATACTGTTTTTCAAGCCTGCAATATCTGCGCATTAATTAAATGTCAGTATCCAATCTCCTTACAGTGAGAAATCTAATAATCTAAACATGATGAAAATGTACTTGAACTAATGATATGGTTATCATAACTGTGTGATTTAGCACGAGGAATTTAATACAACCTTTGTTTGCGTTTCTGTTTATTATAGTCACTCTGTTAATGACAACAGTGACTAGGAAACTGGTCTCCATAGCTTATAATCCTTATTGGCAATATATACACACATACATGTTAGATTAAAGCTTGTCTACACTATCATATGCGGGGGTAAATCTGCTTTATAAAAAAAATAATAAACTTGTTTTTCATTACTTATTATAAATTAATGTGTTCTGTGTAGGCATGATGATGATGATGATGATGACTGATTGTTGTTGTTGTTACTGTTGTAATTCACAATTATTTCATAACAGACAGTCAGTACAAATATAACTAGTAATTCCTTCATCTGTAAATCTATGTCTGTTGATAATATGAAACGATTGACGCTGGCATTGGCTTTGCAAAGGTGCAGAGTTTTCCAGATCCCTCAGTAACTAGTCCTAATTAACAGTCTTTGCAATAGTCCAAGGAATTTATTTCAAGCTGCATCCTATCAAGCAGGACTTTATGCAATGAACTGACCTTACTCAAACTTAAGTAAATTAGTGTAGGAATACAACCTTTCTCTAGACTAATTATGAACAGTAAAATTGTGACTCACCATCAGCTACATCTCACCCCAGATCTGTCCGTCTAGATGCATCAGACACGTACAGAGATGCAGCTGCAATGAGAGCAAGTCTCCACTCTCTCTGTCCTTGGAAAGAGGGGGTATGAGAAATCATGCTTGTGCCTAAAAACAGAACTAACCCAAAAATTGAGGCTTTAGATGCCAAACCTCTCCTTGTGACACATTAAGGCCAGGTACTTGTGTTCCATTTTGTTCACATTAACTTTGATTGCTTACTTCTGCCTTCTAGGGTACTCTGGTCTAGTGCACTTTCAGGACACTGAAAATTCAGACTGGACAGGAACATTAACTAGGACAAGCTTTATGTGGCTAGGAGGGCAATTTTTGAAATCTTTTGCTGTTTTCTCAAAGCTTAAATCTGAACTCTTATATCTCCCCAATTTTAGCCAGCGTTTATGCAAAATCAGTAAATGAATGCCATATGAAGTAGCTCATTGTGCCGTAGACAACGTGTAGCTGATTTCTGCTTCTCTGTGATTGTCATGACAACATCCACATGACAGACTCCAACCAGGTCTGTGTTCAGTGTAAGCTGTATTTGTTTCCTCTGCTGCAGGTTTGTGTCCCACAACCACCATGCAGCATAAATCTCACCAACCACTGCTGCCCTGTACCAGCAAATACCTGCAGTACAGGTGGGATAAGAGTGGCTATGACATACACAAGAAAAAGGTAAGACATTCAGCAGTAAATGGAAAGAGAGATTTATTTCCTTTTAAGCTTGGCAATGAAGATGCCGTACAGGATTTGTGATCAGAAAAACCAAAAAATGAATGAAGTGGCGCCAGTGCTTATACAGACTATTCACTATGTTTTCAAGATTCAGTCTGCGAAGGTGACGGTTGACACAACTCCACCTAAGATCTATGATCATATTCTTGTCAATAGGAAAAAGAAACTGGTAAGAGAAATGATTAATTACTTACTCCTGCAAAAATAAAGCCTTCAGTGATTCCTTGGGTTGTTCTTATATTCGAGTTCATACTTAGAACTTTTTAAGGCTTCCCCCAATGGTTGGTCTGAAAAATTGTAACCTTCTTCAAAGTATATATTATATACTTCTTCTTCAAAGTTGTCAATTTATATTCCTCAATCTGATTTTACAGTGGTGTGAGTATTCACAAGCAAAAGAATTAGACAAAATAAACTGTTCCATTTTCAACATCTGGGACACGTTGCAAACGTAACTTTACTTAAGGAATGTTAAAATATTAGACAAATAATGTTCCTAAAGGGAGGCACAGTGGCACATCGGGTGGTGTTGCCACTATTACAGCTCCAGAGTCCTGTCAGTGAGCTCAGGTTACAGTCTGTGTAGAGTTTCACTAGGTTCTCCAGTTTGGTTTCTTCACCCTGTCCAAACACATACAGGTAAGTGAATTGGCTATGTTAAATTACCCCTAAATATGAATGAGTGTGTGAAAGTGTGTGTGCATGGTGGCCTTCAGTGGTCTGGTGTCCCTTACTGGGTGAATTCTCCCACCTAGCACCCACTGTTCCCACAAAAGCTCCAGATCCACCATGACCCTGACTAGTTGGACTAGTGATCGCAAGGTCATGAGTTCAAATCCCAACACTGCCAAGCTATCGCTGCTGTGCCCTTGAGCAAGGCCCTTAACCCTCAACTGCTCAGTTGTATAAATGAGATATATGTAAGTCACTCTAGATAAGGGCATCTGCCAAATGATATAAATGTAAATGAATGGGCGAACAGCTTTCCTAAACAGCTTTCCTGCTATGATTATTTCATCTTAGCCAAAAATCTGATTTGTGAACTTCAGACAGATGGCTATATAAAGAAGACTGTAAATCAAGCTATAATGATTCACCAGATAACAGTGATAAGGGTAATTATTTACAACATATCTACAACTTAATAGATTTCCACATTTCATCCATTTATTCCATCATTTCAAGTCAGCTCTTGAGTGACGATATAACATCACAATTTTTATCACCTTTATTGTTGTATCACTTTTGAATAACACCAGGGATACTCAACCATGAGCATACAAACATAATAACATGCAGGTTTTGTGACAAAACTAACTTTTCAGGCACTTTTTGATGCATTCCTTAGTTGGATCACATATAGTTCAGTGTTAGAACTGAAATTTTTCAGAATGTACATCTACATCAATACATTTACCAACCTCACTTACACCGTTATAATGCTTCCCTGACCATTTCATTAATCAATGAGAACATTTCTTGTTTCTAATTAATGCTCTACTCCACCAGCTGGAGGAAGAACGACTTTCAACGATCCAAAGAAATAATCATATGCTACTGGATAAAATATCCCACATCAAGCAAACCACTGGGCGAATTGACTGTAAAAATGAGTATGTGAATAAAAGGTAAGCATTTTATAGTCTTGGGATTTAAACTGATAATCTTCAGTAACACAGAGCCACTGAGTTAACACTACTGCCCCTGTGTTAAATTAAATTAAAGCCCTTATCCCTTGTACATAAAATTCAGGCTTGATACAGACAAAAGGCAAGAAGCGCTGCTTGAAATGGTGAAGGATAATAAAATAATGCTCCGACGTTTATCACAATGCACACCATACTACAGTGTTCAGGTGTGGAATGAAGAGTGGATAAAAACCCTCGACCTTATGAAGAGCATTGGGCGATTCCCACCATTAACTCATGCTCAGGTGAGATATAAAGTACACTGGACTCTGTGTTGTCGGTCAGTCATCACCTAAAGATGTTATCATTACATTTCTTCGATAGGATCATTTAATAAATCATTTGTATTGCAAAAATGCAGATCATGCACTACTTGTTTTCCTTGCTCTTTACAGCCACCTGTAGAAGTTTTGCCACAGAAGATCATGGCGTTATCTAAAAAGAAAGCATAAGAAGAACACATGAATATGTGGTTTTCTACACAGTGGAAAGGAGGCGACAGTGGAAAACGAAGAAAAAGAAAAGAACATGCAGAACGAATCGGAGGCACAAGTTCAAAAATGGATTACTTCTTTCAATTTTACTTTCAGCTAATCAGTTTTATATGAATTCCAAGTTCCAAGTATTATCTAAAGCTAAAATGATTGTATTTAACATACTACATTACAGAAACTACAATGACTGAACATTAACTGATTACATGTCATATAATGATTATTAGCCTGTAGTTTATGGCACTCCCTAGGCTTAGTTGAATATTAGCGAGGTTGGATTGAATATTTGTAGACTGCACATATGAAAACAAAATATGCATAATTAAGGCTGGTGTGGTGGTTGACTGTCACCTCACAGCAAGAAGGTCCTGGGTTCGATCCCCGCCTTTCTGTCTGGGGTTTGCATGTTCTCCCCGTGCATGTGTGGGTTTCCTCCGGGGACTCCGGTTTCCTCCCACAGTCCAAAAACATGTGAATTAGGTTAATTGGCTACTCTAAATTGCCCATAGGTGTGATTGTGAGTATGAACGGTCCCAGCCACTAGGGGCACAGTGAGTGTTTCGTGGTGCCGGTCCCAAACCCGGTTGAATTGGGAGGGTTGCGTCAGGAAGGACATCTGGCAGAAAAATCCCAGCCAAATCGATGAAGCGGACAACAGGCGACCCTGAACAGGGATAAGCAGAAGAAGAAGAAGTGAATTTCAAGTCCCATGAGGTTCTTTGAATCTAAAATGACCTAACTGAAACATGTCAATTTAATGAGATCTTACTTTAAGCTGTAAGACTACTAATTACTTGAATGCATAACTATATACAGTTAGGTCCATAAATATTTGGACACTGACAAAGTTCTTGATGTTTTAGATCTCTACAAGTGTATATTGAAGTTGACATGAAATAATGAATTTGACCTCAAAGTGTATTCAGTGTTGATCACATATAAAAAGTGCTGTGTGTCTTACACCATTCACCATTCAGTGAGGGTATCATACCCTCAAATTAAAGCTGAAAATATGTACTTTACTCATGTTTATATATATTTACATATATTACTCATATTACTTGTTTAACTTTAACTTCAATATACAGTATCAGATAGCTAAAGTTGCTATAAAGATGCCTGTGTCCAAGTATTTATGAACTTGTCTGTATAACCCTGACATTTAAACATCATGAAAGTATTTTACCTGTTGATGATTTACCCACTATGAAAGAATCATACCACATCTGAATTTTAATATTTGTTTGTATTCCTGCCTTCGCTTTTGCTACAGTTATAAAAAAGAGCAACAAAAAAAGAGCCTGGAATACATTATATCTGATTGTAACTGTAACTATCACTGTTAGATAAACAGTACACTACAGTACAATAAAAAAATAAAATAGTAAAAGTCAAAAGTTCGGACACACCTTCTAAATCAATGGGTTTATTTCATATCTTAAAGTAATGATGGACTGTCATTTCTCTTTACTTAGTAGAGTGTTTCTGGATATAATATGGATTACCACAGTTGTCGAATAGGGCTATTTACTATATTTATATTATTTACTATTTACTGTTTGATGATCTCAAACGCATTAAGGAGGCAAGAACTTCCACTAATGAACTTTTGACAAGGCACAACTGTTAATTGAAAAGCATTGCAGGTGACTCCCTCGTGAAGCTGGTTAAGATAATGCCGATAGCGTACAAAGCTGTCATCAAGGTAAACGCTGGCCACTTTGAAAAATCTAAAATATGAAAGATATATGTTTTTTAAGACTTTTTTTGTTTACACATATATGCCATGTGTTCATAGTTTTGATGCCTTCCGTATTGTTATACAATGTAGAAAATAGTCAAAATAAAGAAAAACCTATGAATGATTAGGTGTGTTCAAACCTTTTGACTGTATATACCAAGAGATGTTACATCATATCAGCAAAGTACAAGAGATTACTCTAATGTCATATACTACAGTATTGTGCATCAGACTACAGACCTGCATTATTCTAATTAAAAATAACCACCAGGTCAGTGTGAAAGTGAACGGTTTCTGCTGCCCCTAAATTCAATCAAAAGTCAAAAACTGTCAAATAAAATGAAAAACTCGTCACCACTTGTTTGAGGAAACCTGTCCGCTATTACCAATGTGTACAATATACACACAGCCTACACTGAATGGAGCTGCAATAACACAAACATATTACATATTGAATTACATCTATTTGCAGAGGTGGACAAAGTACACATCTCTGTTACTTAAGTCAAAGTATAGATACTCCTGGTCAAGTATTACAAAGGAAAAGATGTTCAGTCAATTTTTACTTGAGTTATAGTACTGGAGTATTTGCTTTTAAAAATAATTGCATTTACAGAAACTAATGATTCTGAAACAACCTACAGAATGCACTGACTTGCTTATAGAATGGTTATATACCCTCATCTCAAGTTGAACAAGCCTTCATCTCCCACCCCACTCCACCTCCCAGTCTTATGGGGCTGGGTCCTACGTGAATCCACTGCCTTCGCATGATGTTACTAATATTATTGTGTTTGACAAGATAAAAACATGCAATGAAAGAAATTTAGTCAGCACTGTTAATTTGGCATTTACACTAGCTAACTATTAGTATGCGTCAGCAGTGGGTTCAAACAGGACCCAGTCCCAATACAACAACTTGGCGGGTAAATCCATAAAAATCCATAAAAAGTCAACGGTAACATAAAAACTGCAACTATTACAAGAACAGATCATTTCATTTACTTTTTTATCTTGACCTGCTTTCTCAGTGTGGACAGCAAATCTTGTGAAGTTTGTGAATTTTCTGAAGTTTTTGCATGGTAAACAGAGCAAAGATTTAAAATGATATGAATCTTTCTTCATTTCAAAAATCTCAAACCTGGACTTCAGATATGGGTGCTGGTAAGGAATCATCATTTTTATCTGCTGTAGCCATCCGTACGACTGCCAAGTTCAACTTGAACTGTTAAATAAATGCAGCAAGCACTTTGAACTTGAGCATAGTAGCAGTTTATTATGATAGATTTTCTCCTGTCATAAACTTTAGATGCATTTTAGAAAAGAAAAGAAAATTATTCTGATGACTTTGAAGTTATGGTTCAACATAACGAGTAACAGAAACCTTCATAGAAATGTAGTGGAGTCAAAATTACAATATTTGTCTTTCAAATGTAGTGAAGTAAAAGTCAGAAGTTTAAAAAAAAAATCAATCAATACTCATATAAAGTACAATTGCTCGAAAAATGTACTTACGTACAGTATTCAAATTCCCCTTGAGGTATTTCGTTACTGTCCACTCTTGTCTATTTGTGAAAAAAGTGTTATATTTGGCAAGGAAATATTAAATGTTTAGTGGGCAGCTGTGATCTGAGCATACAGATAAAGAACCGGAGAGTACTTATCGGCACTGAGCTCACAGGCTCATCATCGCATGCTCAACATACTGTACCTTACCTCTGTTCAAAACTTGAAAACTTGCTTTCTGTTCTGGATCCTTTTTCCTTTCCGGTTTCACATTTCATTACATGTCTTATATGTTATACCACACATTTATTAAAAAGCTAAAACATAATGATAGGTTAGTATTACTGTAACCCTGGTTCTTTGAAACATCTACAGATCCACTTATAGGATCTGATGGATTTGATGGAAATATGAGATGATGAAACAAAGCATCAGTAACAGATGAAAAAATTGAAGAACTATAGAAGGATACATTTAATAATGTATTTTATATCTGTAGATATGGCACTGTTATATATTGAGATTTCATGCTCACTGTTAGAAACACAATAGCTTTATTATGTGGGCAGTGCTGTGTCATTCACAGCTGTGAGTGTACACATTCAAAGAAACATTAGGTCTGCATCCCAAACCACATAATGAATAGTAATAACTATAAATAGTTTGCAGATGCACACTAGCCCACAACCTCTAGTGAGTTAGCTTGAATACAATGTAGAGAGCAATCCAAACACTTCTGACTGCATGCATGTAATTGTAAATTTCAGTTATTTTTCTTTGTCTTTTACAGTAAAAATAATTTATTATTTTACACTGATCTTTCCAGCAGGCCCAGGATCAATCAGGCTATCAAGTTCAAGTTCAAGTTCAAGTTCAAGTGGCTTTTATTGTCATTTCAACATGTACATGTGGTACAGTGTACAGTGAAACGAGACAACGTTTCTCAAGGA
>JAQQZR010000035.1:6700349-6718703 GCA_030068235.1 Notoglanidium macrostoma | reverse complement strand
GAACATGCAAACTCCGCACAGAAAGGCACTCTGGGTGACCCGGGGATCGAACCCAGGACCTTCTTGCTGTGAGGCGAGAGGCACCGCCTTTTTATTTTTTTATTTATTTATTTATTTATTTTTTTAAGTTGAAGGGATGTAAAAAGAGAACCCCTGAACTGATATAACAGTTCGAGCATTATTGGAAAGCACGCTGACACAGTACTGATAAATGCCTCTTTAAATATTACACAGAAATGTTATGTTGAACAACCTCCTAACACTTCCTAGAGACTGCTTACAATCAGACATTTGTTAAATTGTTTTAGTCCTGATTTACAGCATTAGAGCTCACAGGTGCATCACTAATGCACAATTAAGTGGATATCTAACTCTCCCCTGTGTCTCCACCCCTCTCTCCGTCTCTCTCTCTCTCCGTCTCTCTCTCTCTCTCTCTCGCTCTCTCCCTCTCTCTCTCTCTCGTGTGCGTTCTTCATGTAGGTGATTTGCGGGCATGCACATACTGTCGCAAGATTGCACTAAGCTATGCGCACTCCGCTGACTCGGCATGTATTGGAGAAGACCTGACTGCTCTGTCAGACTCGCCGTGCTCGGTGTGTGTTCTGGAGCCCACAGAGCCTCGCACACCCGTCGGCGGACGCAAAGCCAGCCGCAACATCTTCCTGGAGGAGGATCTCGCCTGGCAAAGGTGAACATAAAGGAGCGGAATAAAAGAACAAATAAAAAATGAAAGACGTTTTATATTCACAGTTTATCCTGTTCTATACCATATTATTTCTTATTTGGCCACAGTGTTTTATGTTCAGTGAATATTTGAAGAATACACTTGAATTTCATCTGTGCTTCTATTCTTTTAACCATCTGAAAAGCAGAAGTGGTTGAATTCAGTTAAATTTGGTTCTATTCATGAGGCAGAAGTGTGTGTGTGTGTGTGTGTTAAACCAGTTAAAGATGTCGCCTTTGTACCAGCTGTTCTCATTGCTATTTAAGCAGTCAGTTGTTTTTGTTTTGGGTTTTTTTTGGGTTTTTTGCTCATGGTCTGTGGATCATTTTCAAAGCACATCTTTTCTCCTTTCTCTTCATGCATAGAAAAACTCCCATTGGGATGAGGAAGAAGTGAGTCTCTGGTGTTTGCACTTTTAGTTGACATTTTGAGCCTTCCGTTGTTCTAGATGTAGCGAATCCAACATTTGTCGTGCATGACGTGCATGTGTTTTACTAACCAAATCTCTGTGGGTAGCAGGAATTGACATAGTCGCCATCTTGATTATTCAAGACTATTTGTCGTGTGTGTGTGTGTGTGTGTGTGTGTGTGTGTGTGTGTGTGTGTGTGTGTGTGTGTGTGTGTGTGTGCAGCTTGATTCATCCAGAGTCACAAAATAGCGGGCTCAACTCTAGACTGTCTGCAGTGCAAGAAGATCTGGGCAAATCACCAGCACGAAAGAGGTTCGTGTGTGTCTGTGTGTATATGTGTGTTTATTATGTTGTTATGTAACTTTATTTGTGAAAATGATTATACATAGGGCTGGGTAATGTGATTATAAGATTACAAAATTATAGTATATTAATTCTCTTCAAGCTTGTAGAGCTTATTACTCACTGTGACAAATAGTTCATTGGACTGTGTGTTTAATCTCCCCTCCTTTTGCTCGTTGAGTCTCTTTTTGTAAATGTTTATTATTTTTTTAAATTCCTAAAAATCAGCCTAACCCATATTTGTGTTGTGTATAGTTATTACGATATTCTTTTTTTTTTTTCTTGCTGTATCACTCTTAATCACAGAGTATATGGACATACGGAAAGGTTGCATGTTTGTCTTTGCCCTCTGTAGATCAGCTAGCGTGACCAACTTGTCTCTGGACCGGTCAGGCTCCATGGTTCCGTCTTACGACAGTTCAGTGAGCCCTCAGAGCAGCCGAGCAGTGCCCAAAGCTGACCACAGCGAAGAGGAGCGCAAGATCCTCTTGGTACACATCCTAGCTCCCAGAATTCACACTAACAAAACTGTGTAGCGTTTGACAAACTTTCATTCTCCCTAATTTTAGTGTGTTTTTTTACATCACAGGGATTGTGCCTGCATATCTTTTACACGTATAATTTTCACATTTTTTTTTTTTTTTTTTGTAGGATTCGTCTCAGTTAAAAGACTTATGGAAGAAAATCTGTCACAGCAATACCGGGATGGAGTTCCAGGACCACCGATATTGGCTACGTACTTACCCAAATTGCATTGTGGGCAAAGATCTTGTAAACTGGCTCTTGCGAAATGGCACCATTTCTACCAGGTAAATATATGATTGCCAGTAACAGAGTAACGTTTCAGTAACGTTTCACTTTTTTTCCTCAAGAACAAACACAGCACATATTTACTACTAGTGTATTGTAAACTCCCCCAACCATTCTGTTGGTTTCCAGTGGTGGTTTGGTGATTACACTAAACTAAATATTAAAGAAATAAAGGCTTCTGGAGTCAGCTGTATACAACTAAAATGGTAATTAAGAATCAGTTGGTATACAATAACACTAGAGAAAGTTAGTCACAAAAAATAAATGGTCACACCAAATGAGTCCAGGTGGTCAGAAAATTAAATGTTGCTTATTCTAAATCTACAGTTAATTGTCTTTAAAATAAGGCATGATTTGTTACTTTTGGTGCAGCCAATCCAGAGAAATTGGCAAAAACATTTTGAGGCATCCTTAACTGAAAATCAAGTTTGTAGAAAATCAGCTATAAACTTTGATGTGTAAATTGAAATGAATCCATAGCAACCAGTTAGTTGTCATATTTGGTCATATTTCTAGGTTGGTTTACAATGTCATATTTTGGTGACGGATACGTTATAGATTAAGGAATATATTTACTTCAAAATTAGAAAAAAAATGTCTGGTATCAATCACTTGTGTTACAAATGTCTCTATATCTGGGAATGAGCTTTTGTGACACTGGCCCCATTTTGTGGTGTCAGGCCCCAAATATTCATATTGTTTGGGCCAAAACTAAGGTGCAGAACTTTGGTAACAAAGTGGAACCTTGGTGTGAAAATTGAAACTTTCTCAAAACACGTGTTCCTTTTAATACCTCTTTAACATGTTGCACTTTGTCCCCCCCCACCAAACAGGGCTCAGGCCATAGCTATTGGACAGGCTCTGGTAGATGGGCGCTGGCTTGACTGTGTTACTCACCACGATCAGATTTTCCGTGACGAGTACGCACTGTATCGCCCTCTTCAGGTGGGGTTTTAATTAATATTGTGTATGTCAATATATCTCAATATAGTCACAATATGTCACTATGCATGTATGTCACTGTGTTCTACTAAACGTTGTTTTGTTGTTTTTTTTTTTTTTTGTAGAGCACAGAGTTCTCAGAGACTCCGTCCCCAGATACGGACAGCGTGACCTCCCTGGAGGGACACTCGGAACCATCATGGTTCAAAGACATCAAGTTTGACGATAGCGACACAGAACAGCTAGCTGATGAAAATGACCTAATAACAACAAGTGAGATGATTCTAGATATGACAGATTGCATATTTGATCACATCTTTCCAGCGCATATCCATCTCATTTTTAAAACTGTTTCTGTTATTCAGGCTCAGCCAGCCCCAGCAAAAGAACATCAGTCAGCAGTTTCCATTCAGCAGTGGACAGTGATTCAGCCGCCTCCATTAACCTGAACGTGGAGCAGGACAACGTCAATTTCCACATCAAGAAGCAGGCCAAGTACCCTCACGTGCCTCCTCACCCAGCCGAACAGAAAAGTATGGCGCACTCTGACCCATTTGCCCCTGACTCTGACTTCCACGCACCAAGTGAGGAGAGGCTTAGAGACCTACTGACCATCTCTGTTGGCTACATACTACATTAACTCATTAAATACCACTAACTTGTTGCTCTGTTTGGCCAAAGCATGTCTTCTTACCACATGTTCATTCCCCTCCTAAAAATCCCCAGACATGAAATTAACAGTCTTTCACAACACTAATTGCATAATAGCCTCTTTAAAAGTCTAAAATTAAAACATTATGAAGCCTCATCATACTTCATTCAGAAGCATGACTTGCACTGACTCCTACAGTCCTTCCCTTAATTACACTGACTTCCAGTTCCTCAAAAATATCCATCGCAAAGCTGATGTACAGTCTGCCATGATACTGACTGACTCACGGCAACTACACAGAATTAATTGGTTGTCTTCTGATGTTGTTTGAGATATTGCATTGTCTCTGTCTCACTCTTTCTGTGCTTGTCATTCAGCTGAGGTTCTTGTCACAGAAGACGGAGGTCAGCATTTATCCATTAGTGATGCTTTTATTAAAGGTATGTATTCTTCATATCTAAATCATTTTCTTATCATTTACTAATTAAATCTGTTCCCCAGCTGAGTTGGTTTTTTTTCCCGCGCCAGAATCTTTGTTCAATCGGCGTGTAGAAGAGAAAGCTAAAGAAATGCTCATCACTCCACTGAGTTGGCACCACAGCTCCCTAGACCAACTGAGAGAGGAGAATGGCGAGAAGAAGGCTATGGAGAGACTTCTGTGAGTCACTGAGACCACACATCGGCCAATGCTGGCAATACCTTTAAAAAAAAAAATAGTTTTGAGAAAAATGTTCACGTTTCACGTTCTTGAACTGGCTTCCACTTTCAGAAGCTACAAAGATACGTAAATACTTACATTTTGACAGAAACATTTCCAAACATTTACTCCTTCTTACAAAGCCTTGTATTAATCACGTCAATTAGATCGGCCAACCACAACCACATGATGGCCCTGCTGCAGCAGCTACTCTACAGCGAGTCGCTCTCTCTCTCCTGGCGTGACATCATCGTGCCCGTCGTGCGGCAGGTAGTGCAGACGGTGCGCCCAGATGTTCGCAGCTGCGACGATGACATGGACATTCGCCAGCTGGTCCACATTAAAAAGGTAGGGACTCGCATTCTCACATATCGTTTATGTCGAAAGAGCAAATCTCTATGTCTTGGTCACGTTCTGGCGTGAGAAAGAGTATTTGTTCTTTTGTAGATCCCGGGAGGAAAGAAATTTGACTCTGTCCTGGTGAATGGCTTTGTTTGCACAAAAAATATTGCTCACAAAAAGGTGCGTGTGCTTTTTATTTATATATATATATATTTATTTATTTATTTCAGGTGCACATATTTGTTCTAATTGACTGATCGTAAGTCGTATCGTTTTCCAGATGAACTCTTATATCAAGAACCCCAAGATCCTTCTGCTGAAGTGTTCCATTGAGTATCTTTACAGAGAAGAGACAAAGTTCACCTGCATTGATCCAATTGTGCTTCAGGTATCTCTCTGTTTTCATGTAATGTGCAGGCTATGACTCAAATATTTTACTGCAATATTAAAAATCAGATTGGAGTACTGACAAAGCATAACTAATATTATCTATAGGAGCGAGAGTTTCTGAAGAACTACGTGCAACGAATAGTCGATGTGCGTCCTAACCTGGTGCTGGTAGAGAAGACGGTGTCACGCATCGCTCAGGATATGCTGCTTGAGCACGGCATCACTTTAGTCATCAACGTCAAACCTGTTAGTGCTTCTTCTGTGGCTGCGGGAGTAAACTAACTTGCATTTAGACTCAGCAAAATGAAGTTCTGTATGTGTGGATTGCCTTCCAACATTGAAAGCTTCACTACAGAGCCAGATTAGTTATAGAACCAACACTTCACATTGACATCGTTTGAGTGTAGTGTGTCCATTGCTCACGTCTCTCCTTTGTCTTTGTTTGTAGCAAGTATTAGATCGAGTGAGTCGAATGACTCAGGGAGATTTAGTCATGTCTATGGATCAGCTTTTGACCAAACCTCGCTTGGGAACATGCCACAAATTCTACCTTCACTCCTTCCAAATAAACACCAATGGTAAGTATGGATTTATTTCCCCTACAATATGTTTTATTGCATCTTATTAGACAATTTTTAACTAAAACATGAAGTATTTTATGTCTTAGTCATGTGCTATTGTTTTCCCAGTATTCACTTAAATCAATGGCTTGGGGATGTTGGAGGATGTTAAATGATCCTGTTTTTCCACCGATTTCTTTTCAGATGAACTGAAGACATTAATGTTCTTCGATGGTTGTCCATCTCATCTGGGTTGCACCATCAAGCTCCGTGGTGCCTCGGAGTATGAGCTAGCCCGAGTTAAAGAGATCATTATGATGATGGTGTGTGTAGCTTATCACTCTCAGTTAGAGATTTCCTTCCTCATGGATGAGTTTGCAATGCCTCCTAGTCTGTCTAAGAGCTCGTCGTTCCACTGCCTGCTGGAGAGCGCAACCGAGGATGCGGAGAAGGAGGTGGACAGGGAGAGCCAGGGGACCCAACCTGAAACAAGGGAAGAACATGCAGAGCTCCACTTGGAAGGCGACTTTGACTTTGAGCCAGGGCTTCAGGAGATAATTAAAGGCCACAGTAGCCAACTTTCTATCTCTGAGTCCTCACTGAAGGACGGAGAAAGTCCTAGAGTAAGCGGAAACGACTCCCCCATGTCTACAATTGTGGTAGAAGGAGATGAGATAAAGACCTCCACTCCCCTGTCCAGCCAATCAAACCAGCCACTGTGTATGCCCCCTCCTTATCTCTCATCTATGGAGGAGCTCTTGGAAGAGGAGGTGAAAGAACTAGCTGTGGCAGTTAGAAATAGAGAGGATGAGGACACCCTGGTGCGAGGGGACAGCACCAGTTCAGAGACGCCACTTGCTCCGATGCAGCTCTTCAGAGACCCGCTGCAGGATGACAGTGGCCTGTTCGTGGCTGAGCAGGTGACTTCATCAGATGATCGGCTTAAATCCATCTCAGCCAGCTTTAGGCAGGAGTTGAAGGACGTTATCCTGTGCATCTCGCCCTTTATGACCTTTCGTGAACCCTTCTTGCTGACACCAGCTGGGCTACGCTGCCCGAGCCGTGACTACTTCCCCGAGCAGGTCTACTTCTCACTGCTGCTGAACAAGGACCTCAAGGAGGTCGACAGCCGCCGCAAGAGGCTCCTGCTCAAGGACTCGCACCCATCTAGCGCTTCTCTGACTAATGGGATCGGGCCGCAGAATCGTCCGGTCCGAGCGCTGCCTTGCCACAAACTTACTACTACACGCATAACCCAGCAGCTGAGCAGCAGTCAGGATCTGGCCCGCATGCTGGCAGACTACCGCGCTCAGGGGGGGCGAATCCAGCGAGACGCTGACCCCTTTGCTCAGCCCACACATGCTCCAAATGCAAAAGCACCAGTCAAGGCAGACAGTGAGGAGGAGAAAGGGTCAGGGCAGAGTGACATGGTCTGGGCTACCAAGGTAAATAGGTCTCCATGTTGCAGTCATAATGTGAAATCTGTATAAAACATTTGGACTGAGAGGTGGTTTTATGTTTAGTGCTGTTTTCATCCCATGCAGCTCGACTGCCTGAATCCAATAAACCATCAACGGCTGTGCGTGTTGTTCAGCAGCTCCTCATCGCAGTCCAACAATGCCCCTAACCACTGCGTCAGCCCTTGGTACAACCCTTATCCTTCTTATCATAGTGATTAACAAGATCATCAGACAGATGTCTAAGTGAAATTCTGAACGTGATTTAAATGAAATTGCGTTTGTTACTTGTGTTTAGGATCGTGACCATGGAATTTTATGGGAAGAATGACTTGACTCTTGGAATATTTCTGGAAAGATACTGTTTCAGGTATAAAGGGCAAATTTTAAGAATTCTTTTGTACTTGCGAGTTCTGAAAGCCTAACAATATAGACTTCTGTTGTGTGTAATGCAGGCCATCCTACCAGTGTCCCAGCATGTATTGTGAAACTCCCATGGTACACCATGTCCGCCGCTTTGTGCATGGCAATGGATGTGTCCAGATTGTTCTGAAAGAGCTCGATTCACCTGTGCCTGGGTACCAACACACTATCCTCAATTACTCCTGGTGCAGAATCTGCAAACAGGTATTTGGCTCAAGACAGTGACTGACAAATCACACTCTACTTTTCATTTACTTCTCTGATTTGAAGATGTGTGCAGTGATCAGAGCTGTAAGCATTAGCTACGCACACTACCCCAAACGCATTTCGACATTTGGTGTCCTTATGGTGTTCATTCTTCCATGGTGACAGGTTACTCCAGTTGTCCCCTTGTCCAATGATTCATGGTCCATGTCCTTTGCTAAGTATCTGGAACTGCGTTTCTATGGCCACCAGTACACTCGCCGTGCCAATGCCGAACCATGCGGGCACTCCATCCACAAGGACTACCACCAGTACTTCTCTTACAACCAGATGGTGGCCTCTTTCAGGTGAACATCCTTTTTATATATATATGTATCTTTTATATATATATATATACACACTGCAGATGCAACAGTTTTTCTTAAATATATTTCAGCCTTCCCTTAATTATTTTCACAAACCATTCACCTCCATAATTTTCAAATATATATTTGCTGCTTCCTATCTACAGCTATATCCCAGTGAGACTGTTGGAGATCTGCTTGCCTGCTCCTAAGATCATCATCAGGAACCAGGGCCCCAGTAAAACCATTCTGCAACAGGACCTCAAAGATTTTGTGCTGAAGTAAGCATCTTTACCTGGCTCTCTGTTTAACCCATTACCGTTTCCCTCACCAGTGTCACCTCTGTTAAGTGGATGGATTTGATTCCCTCTTTCAAACAGGGTGACTCAGGTGTACGCCGCAATAGACGACCGTCTCACCTCTCTTAAAACGGAGACGTTCAGCAAAACCCGCGAGGAGAAAATGGAGGACTTGTTTGCGCAAAAAGACGTAAGTTTGAGATGTTGAAAATGCAGTTCACTTTGTTTTTGATTGTCTAATATTGTTTCGTTACCGTGAGCCGGCTGTATGTTAATATCTGTGTGTTTCTTTCTGTGGGATTAGATGGAGGAGGGTGAGCTGCGCAGCTGGATGGAGAAGCTGCAGGGGCGTCTGCAGGCCTCGACCCTGGACACTCCACAGCAGCTGCAGGCTATTCTTGAGTCTGTGGTGATGAAGAAGCAGAGCTTGTGTGAAACCCTGCAATCGTGGAACAGCAAGTAATCAACCCTAAACTATATTGCGCAGACCAACAGATCAAGTACACTCGCCGTCCACTTTATTAGGAACACCTGTACATTCATGCAGTTATCATATGGCAGCAGCACAATGCAATAAAATCATGCAGATTCAGGTTAAGAGCTTTGGGTAATGTTTCCATGAAACATCATAATGTGATATGATGAAGAAGTGTGATATCATGATGCACAGGTGTTTACTAATAAAGTGCACAGTTAGTGTAGAAGCCAGGTCATGATGGAGGCAGGCGGTTAACCCTTCTTGAGGACCTTGCGACCCCGTAACAGAAACAAAGTATTCTTTTGTGTATTGAGAGTAGGGTTGGAATATAATTATACATTCTAGTTGGAATGTATTCTATATAAACAAAGACATAACCCCATGACCCCATGTGTGTGTCAGACTACAGGACCTGTTCCAGCTGGAGAAGGGCCGGAAGCGTTTGTCAGTTCCTCCTAGCCCTGGCAGACACAGACAGGCCACCAACGACGAAAGCAAGGTTAATATCCTTAGAATGCAGCTTATTCTTGTGTTTCTGCAGAGCAAAAAGAACATATTTGCATTGTGGCATGCTAATTATATAAGAACTTGCAGTAATGTCATGCTTATTCTGTTCAATTTCAAATTAATATCAACACTTTATGTGCAGTTTAGAAAAGAGATTATAATTCCATATTGTTCTGTTTTTCAATTGACAGACGAGTGTCTTGGAGTCTTCCCCCCGTAACCCCTCCCCTGTGGTACAGAATGGGGAGAAAGGTGAGTTATTGACTGATAAACGTACTGGCAAGTTTTATGTTCGATTGTCTGGAACAGATGACCGAGCTCTATTTTCCAGCATTAGAAGATCGTCACCTCAACACAATGCCCTCAAGCACAGGATCCGCATCCTTTCTCCTACCGTCGCCAGCAGAGCAGAGCTTAGAGGTCCCCGCACCTGGTCCTTCCTTTCATGATCAGGACTCTGAAGGAGGTGACGCACGTACAGACTGATCTACTACATGCTTACATGTCAAAACACATGCAAACTTGATAATAAACACAAAAATGTCAATTCAGAGCTGATTCATTTGCATGTTCATTTAAGCAAAACAGATTTACATGAACTTTGCGGTATTTGTATCTAAAGGTGCAAACTACATCATGTCAGTATGTTAATCTATCGTTCATTGTTCAGCTATGGCTTTATATTACCGTGCTAAAGTTGGTTTTATAATCCGTGCACACACTAAGCTATCCAGAGACGCGTAAAAGAAACCCACGTTTGTTTTTCATTTACCTAAAAGCAATAGAACACGCATTATATATCCGTACAGTCTCGTATTATACCTTCAGTTATTACCTGTAAATATGTGTCCGTTATACCCAACACATAGTTACACACCTGCGGTGCATATCAAATTTAAAACTTTATCATGGTCATAATGTTGCAAAAGCCTGAATCGAGAAGCCATTTTTCTAAATTGTACCATCATTTTTGAAATGCTTAATCATCATTTTACATTTTTAATACAGTAAAGTACTGTAAAGTATTTTTTTAGTCCTTTTTTTTTTTTTTTTTTTTTTCTTTAGTAATTTTGTTATAGAGATTTATTTTATGAATTCTGCAGTCAGTACAAAAACGTGTCCAAACATCACTTTTCAAAAAAAATAGTTAGTACTCGATATACTCGATGCACATCATAGTCCATGAGTCGTAGAATGGAAGGGTCCGTAACCTCACTTTGCCTCATGTCATGTCTTTCTCAGAGGTGTTTGATAGCCACCTGCAAGGCTCCAATGACAGCCAGGTGAAGGAGAAGACCACCATGAAGACCATTCTGGCCAACCTGTTACCAGGAAACAGTTATAACCCTATCCCTTTACCTTTGTAAGAACCTTATTACATTTATCACCTTCTATACATACTTGCACCCCGTCGCTGTTAAATACTTGATTCTGATTGGTCAGGAGGTGTTGATTAAGTTTTCTATAACAGCACAGTAGTTCCCAGTTGTAAGGATTATATTAATGAAATGCACTTATTCTAATATGTTCTATATCAATTTTATAGTCGCATCTTAGAAACGCAGAGACTTGTGGAGGACACTCGGTGTAAAGCAGATGTGTAGAGAAAAGACAATGTTAAGTTAATGTAAAAGATGGTTTCATATGTCCCACAACTTTTAAGCATGACAAGTTTCTGTTTGGTAAAGAATGATGTCATACGTTTTCTCCATTTATAGTTTTCACTTGCAAGTTGCTGTGGTATAAAAGGAATAAAACATTTCATGATGTGCTATTATAGGACAATAATGACAGGTTCTATTCCATTCATATTGTTCACTTTTATTGTATTGTGTACCTGCGGATCTCGTTGTCTGTGTATTAGTGACCCAGATAAACACTACCTCATGTACGATCATGAGCGTGTCCCCATTGCCGTGTGTGAGCGAGAACCGAGCTCCATCATTGCCTTCGCGCTGAGGTACCTTTCCACGTTTTATCCAGTACCGAGTCTTCCTATTTGTTCTTTGTCCTAAGTGTTAATTTAATTATTTCATTTTAGCTGTAAAGAATATAAAACTGCTCTTGAAGACCTTTCAAAGAGTACACCGAAGTCCTCTGGGGAGGAGAGCTCTCAGGCCAACAGGTCTGCATATACATTTATATGAGTTGCCTTTTGTATTCATGGAATTGGGGGATTGTTGCTATGTGTGTTCCTGCGCTGAGCCGTTCCTCTCGGATGTGTGTATGTAGTTCTGTTGAGAACAAGGTGAAGAACAGCCCCGCTAAGGTCACCGATGGCAGCACCTCTCAGCTTGGCCGCAGCAGCATAGACGCTGACCCGCCCAGTGAGTAAATGAAACACCGAGTCATCCACAGGATTTCATAACTGACGATGTAAATATCAGTTTAAAACATGGTGCCTTCCTTGTTCTCACAGAGGAGCCTGAGAGTGGGGACAAACAGAAGAAGCAGACGGGGAATCCACACATTGAACTGCGTAAGTGTTATGGAAATAGTCCAAAATTTTTGGTTAAAAGATATTATAAAATGGATTTTTTTTTATTTTTTTTTCTGGCTCTAAAATCTGATCTGGACGCCACTGTAATATACGCACACCTGTAACGGTACCATACGGTTTTATTTATTTTTTTAAATAACTTCAAAGGAAAGCCTATAATCTTTGCCCATTCTGTTGCTTAGCAACCAAAGCTTATAGTTGACAAACTACATTGTGTGTCGGAAGATTTGTTTATTGCAAATATGCAACTTTATCATATTGTTCACCATTTTATCAAAACAGTAAGAGGGTTTTATGCACTCTGCTTTGTGTCGAGCCTAAGAGCGTCCATACCTGTGATTTATATCATTGTAAAACTCACCCACTTGTGGATTATTGCTTATTGCTTACTACATTAAAACACCATCGTCCTAAGCAGCTTTAATTCATTTTCAGCAAATGTGGCTTTTTTTTCCCCGTTATGGGTGCCAGCAGTGTGAAAACAGTACTTCTCCATACAGTTTGATACTTTTGATGTACAATTTTAAAATCCAGTACATCTGTTTTTATCCTAGACGCTAATTTTACTAATTATAGTTGGGTGGTGTTTTAAATATTACTTATCACTTGTTATTTGTCAGTGCTGGCATCAATCTTCCTTTCTGTTAAAAATACATGATTCAGTAAAATATTTACAGTAACATCCTCTTACCTCTACAAGCTGTTGGGAAAAACTGTGATTTAGAAAATCAATTCGTATAAAAACGACGCATACGAATTATGACTCGTGTTCACGTCCGACCAGATTTATCCGGTATCCTTATAGTAAAATAAATCATTTTTGCAGTGCAGTTTTGTTTCAGGATCAATCAGGGTCAAATATCTTTATATATTTATTTATTTATTTTAGAATAATAATAACTTTTATTTCCATGCCCAGACAGTATAACCCTTAAATACTAGCATTGTGCAGATTTCCAGAAGATTCTGGAATTTTCCATACAAATAGTTTTCTAGCTCCTGTGATGGACGGAAAGATGTCCGAGCTCATTGCACTGTTTTCCCTGCAGAGTTCTCAGACGCCAGCGCGAAGTTCTACTGCCGCATCTACTACGCCGAGGAGTTCCATAAGATGAGGGAGGAGGTGATGGAGAGCACGGAGGAAGATTTTGTTCGCTCGCTTTCTCATTGTGTCAACTGGCAGGCTCAAGGTGGCAAATCAGGAGCGGTCTTCTACGCCACTGAAGGTGAATCTCAGGAATTCAAAATCGCCACTCCTTGCCATAGCCGTCTGTTCCAGAGGGTCTGAGAGCATAATTAGCCCTGCTCACAGGCTATGCAGGATGGCTTTCCTCCCGCCCTTTCAATCAGAGCGACACTAGCCAATCATGAGCGTCTGTGACTCCCTGAGCTGCTCTTTGATACTGCATGAGCTACAGTTAGACAAAATCCAGCAGCTGACTTTTTTTGACATGCAGAAGCATGTTAGTCATTGTGCAATACACGTACTCATATATACACACACACACACACACACACACACACACACGCGTGCACACACTCTCATTCATATATAGGGGCAGTTTATGTTAGCCAGTCCACCTCCTGGCATGTTTCTGGAAGGTCGGAGGAAACCTGGAGGACGCCCACACGGACACAAGGAGGACCCGCATATTGTGTTTCAATTCATCTTTCATATATTTGTAGCTACAATGCATCCGTTCAATGGGTCAAAAGATGTGGGTTGTAACAGCAGGTGTAGTGTTATTTAGCCGCTGAAGTCCTTTCTTCTCTCCTCAGATGACCGGTTTATTTTGAAGCAGATGCCCAGGCTGGAAGTGCAGTCCTTCCTGGATTTTGCTCCACACTACTTCACTTACATCACTGGTGCAGTTCAACAGAAGGTAGCTAAGATTCGGTTTAATTTAGAATTAATCTCATCCACAGTTTTCAAAATGATCTCTCCGAGTACTTAGCTGGCCACAGATTTCAGTATTTTGAAGTCTGCGATCTGATTGGCTCCTTACAAGCCTGTCTTGTGAGACAACACGGCAGATAAAAGAAAGGGCAAATAAAGGTCTGTTTTTTTAAACTGCCATTTTGATGACATGTATACTCACAAGCTGTCACGAACTATGCCTTTCTGTGTCCTTGTAACATGGAAAGATGTATTAGTACTACAATCAGTTCGTATCCCCTTTCCACTTCCTGTTCTCAGCGGCCGACAGCACTTGCGAAGATTCTGGGAGTTTACCGTATTGGCTACAAGAACTCGCAGAACAACACGGAGAAGAAGCTCGATCTGCTTGTGATGGAGAACCTCTTCTATGGACGCAAGATGGCACAGGTGTGTGAGGCCACGGAGTATCTTGCCTCTGCAGAGGAATGAATTTTTGGAACATATTGTCACGTTCACATGCATTTTTGTGACGCATGCATTAACCTCATATTGTCCCTCCAGTCAGATAGTCACCCTAGCCTGCTGTCATTTATACTTCCGCAGGTGTTCGACCTAAAAGGCTCTCTGAGGAACCGGAACGTGAAGACGGAGCAGGGTAAGGAGAGCTGCGAGGTGGTGCTGCTGGACGAGAACCTGCTCAAGCTGGTGCACGATAACCCACTCTACATCCGATCGCACTGCAAGGCCATCCTGCGTGCCGCCATCCACAGCGACGCGTACTTCCTGTCCAGCCACCTCATCATCGACTACTCGCTGCTGGTGGGCCGTGACGACGCCTCCGACCAGCTCGTCGTGGGCATTATAGGTACGTCACCGGAGTGACCGTGTTCTTGTGTTCTCAAACATGGAGAAGCACATGACTTACACAGCACGTCCCGTTCTTTTTCTAGATTACATCCGGACATTCACATGGGATAAAAAGCTGGAGATGGTGGTCAAGTCTACGGGAATTCTCGGAGGGCAAGGTGAGAATTCTGTGTGTTCAGTAACGATGAACTTAAATGTGCATTTTGTTGTGCAAAAGTGCTGAGTAGACAGTATTCCTTTTATATCATATCTTTTTCATTTTCTTCCGGATTGCTAATGATGCTATTTTTCTTCCTCTACCCCTGAGAGAATTCCATTCCAGTCTGTTTTTAGACACAAGTCAGGATGATCTCATCGTGTTATTGCAGCCTGGATAAGATGTTTTAGTGATTTTCACAAGCCTGGTGTTGCATCTTACATTTTATGACCACCTCTAGCTGTTTAGTCATCTTTGTGCACATATGCAAAGAATTTTTAACCACTTGTGGCCATCATGAATTGCAGGACTGGGAGGCTTCAGTCTCAATTATGGACCGATGGCACATCAGAAGGCAGTTGTAGTTTTGTGTAAATAAATTTATTATCTAGTAATGTCACCACGTATGACACACACAGTCATTTTGGGTAATCAATATTAATATATTTATATAATCAATATAATTTTCATTACATAAATATTATTCAATATTATTAATAAACATATATATATATGTGTGTGTGTGTGTGTGTGTGTTTACATGGTGACAGTAAATATATAAAAATGGACAGATTTCCATGGTGGTGTGCTCTTTCTGCCCCACAGGTAAAATGCCCACAGTTGTTTCTCCGGAGCTGTACCGTGCCCGTTTCTGTGAAGCCATGGACAAGTACTTCCTCATGGTCCCTGACCACTGGACCGGACTGGGCGTGAACTGCTGAAACTGCACTAGATGCTACAGTAGACAATCCACACTGATTGGAAACCTTTTCTGAGAAACAAAGCCCTGCTTGGGTGGACAGCAAAAAGCACATGAGGAACTGGAGAAAGGAGTTCAGAATTTTTAATCCGTATGCACACAAATGCACGGCAGGATGCCGTTTCAGTTTACTAAAAATGCCAAGGTGAAAGGTCACTGGGTTTCAAAGGACCCTCAAGGACAGTCGCACTGAAATGAATCAACAAGCTAGATACCTGTAATGCTGTTCATGTATTTATATATTAACAATCTAAACTATGGATAATGTAAAACTTTCATAAATGTACAGAGATTATGTAATTAAAGATTATTAACACTGTTTGGGTCTTTTATTGGGACAACTTGTGTATATAGTGCAACCTAGATGATCGACCGGTTGCCATTTAGTAAGTATTTATTTTAAGATGATTTAAAATGTATCTCTGCTTGCAAAATAAAGTAGATGCAACATTTAAATGTTCAACTATTTCCTGGCAAATCAAATGACTATTAAGGATTGTTTTTATACTGTATAAATGTAGTCGAATAGTGTAGGTATATTTATTAACTGGTACATTTACCAGTTCTTCTGCTGGACTACAGTAAATGTATCCGTTTATGCATAAGTATACACCCCACACTTAAACATTTTCCAGAGTAAATGTCAAGATTACGTATATTCAGTAGTTTGCAAATGGTTGCATTTGCATAATTATTCGTGATAAACACTTCAATCGTTTCTCGTGAATCCCTGTGCCATCGGAAGCCAAATAGTTGGATGGACTTTGCAGTTGTGTGAAATACAAATGATCTCAATATAAATACACCTTGGTTCTGTAAAGACCCAGAGTTTGTTGAGTAAACAAACATCATCATGAACAACAAGGAGCTAACAGAAAATGGTTCTCAAAATATTCCAGATTTAGTCCATTATTTATAAATGGAAAAAATACCATACAACTTTGTTTAGAGGATGACATCCAGCAAAAGTCAAATGTAAAGAGGGCAATAATCAAAAGCAACCACGAGGAACTGCACATAAAGGTGGCTTATTCAAATAATTACATGACTTATGATGGTAACTGGATGCACCAGAATGTATTTAGGGTTTTCACACCAACTGGGTTGAACACTCGTGCATTCACAACCTCGTTTCGAAAAAAAACTTTTATTTAGTTTTAAGTAATTTTGCAGACTACATTACTTTCACCTTCCACTTCAGTATTACGAGTTATTTTGTGTAGACTCCTGATATATAACACCAATTAAGTCCATTTCACTTGCAGGTTGTGACATGAGAATATGTGGAAAAGTTCAAAGGGGCACTAATGCAAGGTACCAGTACGTTAGGAAGACCTGATAAAATAGCAACTTTGTGTGATAAAGCATCCATAAACTACATGGAGCGTGTTGGAAGACGTTGACATGCAAAAAGGCACCACACACACAAAAACATTTGTAAGGGTACAATTTATAGAAAAGACTGTTTAGCTGACCAACAGCATTTCATACTGCATGAGGAACATGTGGCACACAATAGGATTGTCATGATTGGCAAAGCTTAGTCTTAGTCTGGGATAATACTGATAGATTTCACTTCTGTGCATCACTCAGCTCGCTACTTATCCAAGCCATATGGAGAAAAACAATTAGTCATGTGCTTTTGTTAGACAACATTTGTTTGTATCGTTCTTGTGTACTGATTCTCATGAGCCAAAGTACAGAATGTGCTAGGAATATAGCCAACATTGTCAAATGTATTGCACTCACACACACCTTAATATAGCAAGAGAATCACAGACAGGAGTACAGGAAGAATCAACCACCAAAATGCATTAAATCCCCGTTTCACATTTTTAAAAACAAAACAAGGCACTAGACAAGCTTAAGAAACTGGCACATCGTGGACATAAATGATTAGGATTTTGAAAGAAATCCAAAACAGAACGTCTTACTCGAAATTTCAAAATCTTTTGGTCGATTTCAATTGTCAAATTTCAACGATCACCGAAGGCCAAAAATTTAGCACCGTCTGATCCAATCCGAGGAACTGGTTCAGATTAATGAAAGTTAAAAGGTGGACAAAGGTAACGTTCCTCCAGAAAGCCTGACTGCAGTTGCACATGTTCGCTAGTAGCTGGCATTCGACTGGATTTGGAGAAATAAGCATGTAGGCGGAACAAAAGACGAAAAAGGAAAACTAAGAAGAGTGGGATGGTTATTCATGGTTCTTTGCTCAACTCCTAACCAACGTTGTTCCTCCAGATACTGAGGAAGTGCACAGACATTTTAGTACCGTTTTATGAATAACCACCCTTTAGACGGGACGGGGTGTCAGCTGTGCTCACTTGGCCCTGTGGAATTCTTTTCACTGTAATACTGTCAGTGTAAATGATTAGAAAAGTGACAGAGGAACACTCCCCGAGCATTAGGCTTTAAATATAGATCTTCAGAAGCTTTCTGTATTGTAATAGACTATTCCGTCGTCACATCTATCAAGTCTAATTAAATTCATTTACACACAATTAACTAGATTGAAAATGTGCTTGCACATTTCTAGTCCAAATTTTTTTTTTTTTTTTTTTAACATTA
>JAQQZR010000035.1:6684496-6697949 GCA_030068235.1 Notoglanidium macrostoma | reverse complement strand
CGTTTGTTTTGGTGTCCACGTGCTGTCGGAGTCACGCCAAGAAAACAAAATAAAACAAAAAAAGCACGATTATCGGACCCGGAGTGGCGGCTGCGTGCTTACGGTCGCGCCGCCATACGTCATCCATCGCCATACGTCAACCAACATTCGGGCCCTCACTGCCAGACTCTGTAATAGTTTCTTTCCCCAAGCCATCAGACTCCTGAACGCTCAGGGACTGGACTGACACTGACACACACACACACACACACACACACACACACACGTAAAAAATGTACACTCCTTCACCTAAAACTCAGCACATTTAGCACCTCACATTATATTAGGATTAGCGCTGCTCTGTCTTGTCTTATATCTGCACTGGTTGCATATTTGCACACCTGAACTTTATGTTGTCTTCTGATGTCTACTGTTGGACACGTATACCTTTTGTACTTTTGTGTTGTCTTGTATGTAGCACTTGGTCCTGGAGAAACATTGTCTCGTTTCACTGTACACTGTATTACATGTATATGGTTGAAATGACAATAAAAGCCACTTGAACTTGAACTAGTTTGGTATCAAAGTGATAAAGGTGAACTTCTAATATATTAGAAATGATCTACATGGTAATACACTTCCAATGTGATTAGCAAGTTTATTCTTGTCCTCTGCACTCATTCTGCTATTTCATCACTTAATTCTCTATAAATGCTGTTACGGAGTCAAACCGTGATGTAGGTGCATGATCAGTTGTAGACTATATGCTTCTAGCTTGTTAGTGACATACATTTTGCATCTTCAGCACAAAACCAAAGAAAGTGTCTCAATTTGTTAAACCTGATTTTGTACCTGATTAACGAATTCCCTGAAAAGAAAATGAACACTCACGCTGCTGCAAGCGAGGTGCAGGGCGGTGTTGCCGTTTTGATCCGTCAGAGTGAGGTCAGTGTTCACACCGGTGAGAAGAGCCTCTGTTCAAACACACGTGATTCAAAATCTCAGAACGGCTGCGCAGGGTGAGTCTAAGAGATGTTAGAAGAGGAACCTGCTCCATACCTACAGCTCCGATTGCCCCCCTCTGTGCCGCCATCATGAGCGCACTGCGCCCTGATTGGTCCACGTCATCCACAGGAGCATCATGGGAAAGGAGCAGCTGGACACAGTCCACGTGGCCAGCAAAAGCAGCCGCATGAAGAGGAGTCCTAAACGGGAGTAGATTAGATTTATGACATAAGCATGTGAGATGGATCGATTTAAGATGACTGTAGGTTCTGTAACGCACACACACACACACACACACACACACCTGTCCTTGGAGTCCTTACAGGTTACTATCTCTGAGCCTAACGCATCCAGGAGAAGAGATGCACAGGGCTCCTGGTCATTTATCCTACACAGACAGAAAGTCATTGGATTAAAACGTATGCGCGCACACCCACACACCCACTTACTCATTCACTCACTCATTATGAATGACACCAATGCTACTGAAAACATCTTGAATAAAGGCTAATTTCTTTATTATGTGTACTAGATTATTTTATAAAGAAATATATAAGATTATTCAGAGTATTGTTATTTCTAGACATTTTTTCAATTACCTACCAATAGAATAAGCTCACTTCCAGGATCAAATGATTAAAAATGAAAAAAGAAATAGGCTTAATAATAAGTTAATAATAAATATGTTTTGATGCTTCTTTTCTAATCATCTCATGATGAAACTTTTTTGGACACATTTGCAGTACCTGAGCTTTTTCTACTTGCTAAGATATCATTATTGCATTGCAAGCGCACAGAACAGGAATAAAAGAGAGGACTGAAGACATACACCGCACAGTGCAGAGGGGTGAAGGGGTTCCCATCAAAGCATCGGCAGCCTTTCTGCTCCAACAGCACCTCCACACAGCCCTCATGACCTACCACACACACACACACACACACACACACACACAATGCTATAAATCATATGCTATGGCATTCACATCATCAGGTCTCAACCCCACTGAGCACATATACGATCAAGAGTCAAGTACACGTAAAGTCCAGTTCCAGATTCTTCTAGACGCTGTTCTGGAGAATAAGACACTTTATGTTGGTCTTTCCTTTAATTTGTCACCCATCTATGTATTCTACTATTCTACTTTTTTTAATAATAATTAAAAGATATTAACACTATAAAATAACACATATGGAATATGGCCCAGGAAAAGAGAGAAACTCAATATCTATTCAATATTTTAAACGCATAACACTTTTGCTTAATGAAGCTTTGCACACTCTAGGCATACTTTATGAGGGATCTTCACCCACGAGGCTTTTCTTAAAAGTTCCCAAACAGCGGCACAAACGTAAACTAAATAACCCACATTGTTTAGAGAAACCATTTAATTGTAAACCTGTTGGTTGTTTTACAGAGTCGGAAATGAATTATACCTAAGCATTAACTTCACTTAAACAGATTTCAAGCATAAGCCTTTATCAAAATGTTTAAGGAAATAAAAATTATATTTTCAGTCTAGTGCAAACTTTTGACTAGTAGTGTAAATATATTTATTGTCCTATTTACTGTGCATTTTGTTTCCTGTCACAGCTAGACCGATAGGGAGTGCTGATCACACTCGAGGTAAGGTGACATGCATGCACTTGATGCCTGGGGGCTGAGGGAAGGACTGACCATTATAGCAGGCCCAGTGTAGGGGTGTGTATCCATGGCGATCTCTGAGAGGAGGGATGGACGACTCTGCAGAGGCCACAGTCAGCAGCTCACTGAGGCAGGACGCGTGACCCCGCGCTGCAGCTATGTGGAGCGATGAGCGCCCCTTGCAGTCACCCACCAACACTGAAGCCTCCTGCTCTAAAAGACACTGCACAGACTCCTCCTGACCACACAGCAACTGAGAGAGAGAGAGAGAGAGAGAGAGAGATGATGGGCACAGTTTAACACCGTTATGCTAAATTGGCAGCTGTGTGAAAAGAGAACAGCTCTGAAGAGAACAAATATCATTCACAAACATAAGAAGGATTGTGTGTGTGTGTAGTTGTACTACCACTGAAGGGTCAGTGTGCTCACCCCTAAGTGAAGTGCGGTCAGTCCCTGATGATCAGCTACGTCTACATTGGCCTCTCGCTCTAACAGCAGAGACACAGCATCCACATGACCCCCTAGCACTGCCAGCATCAGAGGGGTCCTGCCAAAACACACACACACACACACAAATCAGGACTTAAATAAATAACCCAATCATAAATAACCAAATATGGAACTAACTTTCAAATTTTTGAAAGCTAAATGCTTACGCATGTATTTTCTAATACAAACATAAAAAAATGTGCCAGCACAAACTACGAATTGCAACATATAGTGGCTCCAAAAGAGATCCAGTAGCAACTATTGATATATGCTCCATCTGTATAAGCGTGTCTGTGTCGGGATCAGTAATAGTATCTGACCTCATCTCCTACTAAATTAAAGCTATCTTTACTGTTGATACGAGAGAAGAATTCTCGAATGCAGCTTGTAACATCCACTGTACCAAACTAGCTGACAAAAAAAAAATAAAAGCTCACTGGTGAATTTCATCTCCCAAGACATTGCTCAATTCTATGTCACTTGTGTTTACCTTTATGAATTCTTAGTGTAATTGCACATAAAAAGCACATGCAAACACAAAATAAAACCAGCTGTTGGTCTCTTTCTCCTCACCCAGACAGCCAATTCAAATTGCATGCCTTATCTAACTATAGCCATGGGAAGTATGCAGACTGAAATTATGACAATACACATGATAATGAGTCACTCACTGTCCCTGAGAGTCAGCTGCATCCACCAGATCTGCGCTGTCCGAGTCTTCCAGCAGGAGGCGCACACACGATGTATGCCCATTCATCACTGAGTGAGAGATAATGAAATTACATTCTCTGTTATTAGCACATCATTAATTCTCTTCCAAATCTACACACACACACACGCACACGCGCACACAGAGCATAGTACCTGCAAGGTGGATGGGTGTACGACCATGGACCGTGTCTCTGCAGCGTGCTGACGCTCCGTGGTTCAGCAGCGTCAGAGCACAGTCAGTGTGACCCCTGAGGGTGGCGAAGGACAGAGCGGTTCGGCCCACCTCATCACCCTGATCCACATCACAGTGGCCCTGCAGCAGAACTTCCAGAGCCTGTGCATGGCCATGGTATGCCTGCAACACACACACAAACACACTGAGTATGGTCATACACATTATACGGTGGGGGGAATAATTATTTGATCCCCTGCTGAATTTGTACCTTACAAGAAATGAACAGTCTCTAATTTTTATGGTGGTTTCATTTTAATAGAGAGAGACAGAATTATCAACCAAAAATCCAGAAAAAACACATTACATAAAAGATATAAACTGGTTTTCTTGTTTCTTGTAGTTGGTCACCAGGTTTGCACACATCTCAGGGGGGATTTTGGCCCACTCCTCTTTACAGAGACTCTCTAAATCCTTTAGGTTTCTTGGCTGCCGCTTGGCAACTCAAAGCTTCAGGTCCCTCCACAGATTTTCTATAGGATTGAGGTCTAGAGACTGGCTAGGCCATTCCATGACCTTAATGTGCTTCTTCTTTAGCCACTCCTTTGTTGCCTTGGCGATATGTTTTTGGTCTTGTCATGCTGGAACACCTATCCACGACCCATCTTCAGTGTTCTGGCTGAGGGAAGAAAATCCTTGTCCAAGATTTTACGGTATATGGCCCTGTCCATTGGCCCCTCAAGGTGGTGAATTCGTCCTGTAACCTCAGAAGAAAAACAGTGAAAACATAATGTTTCCACCTCCGTGCTTGCATGTGGGGATACTCAGCATTTCTCTTCCTCCAAACACAGTGGGCCGAGTTGATGGCAAAGAGTTTTTGGATTTTGGTTTCATCTGACCACAGCACTTTCTCCCAAGCCTTCTCTGAATCATTTAACTGTTCACTGGCAAACTTAAAATGGGCCTGTACATGTGCCTTCTTGAGCAGGGGGACCTAGAGGGCAGTGCAAGATTTCAATCCATTACGGCGTAGCGTAGTCACCAATGGTGTTCTTGGTGACGGTGGTTCCAACTGCCTGCAGATCATTAACAAGCTCCTCCCATGTAGTTTTGGGCTGATCCCTCACCTCTCTCATGATCATCCTCACACCATGAGGCAAGATCTTTCCATGGAGCTCCTGACCGAGGGCGATTGATAGTCATTTTATATTTCTTCCATTTCCGAATAATCGTGCCAACAGTTGTCACCTTCTCACCAAGCTTCTTGCTGATGGTCTTCTAGCCCGTTCCAGCATTGTGCAGGTCTACAATCTTGTCCCTGACATCCTTTGACAGCTCTTTGGTCTTGCCCATGGTAGTGGAGAGGTTGGAATGGAAGAAATTGATTCTGTGGGCAGGTGTGCTTTATGCATATTATGAGTTGAGATCTGGAGTATCTGTAATTGATTGATTGATTGATTGTAATCTGTGTGTCACATGGGCACACAGCCAATCTGTGGGAGCCAGAATTCTGGCTGGGTTGGAGGGGATCAAATATTTATTTCTCTCATTGACATCAATTTAAATCAATTTATAACTTTTATGTAATGTGTTTTTTTCTGGATTTTTGGTTAATATTCTGTCTATCTCCATTAAAATCAAACTACCATAAAAGTTATAGAATGTTCATTTCTTTGTAAACTTACAAATTCAGCAAAGGATCAAACAATTATTTCCCCCACTGTATACAACTTGATCACTCAAACCAAATCTATTCCATACAGACCCACATTGTCAATTCATTTTAAGCATGAATTTCAATGCTGGAAAAAAAAAAAATGACACTATTAACTCTCCCTTTTCCACCGACATGCCTGACTGCAATCTGCAAATGCTTCTAAGATCCTAACCAGCAGCAATGTCCTTTAAAACCACCCATGCGTTTTACATCTTTACCTAATGGCAGTCATGTAAATAACTTAAGGTGCAAGAGATGCTGTCATGGTGATGCAACAGCCCCACCCACAAACCCTGCCATCACTGCTACCTCAACCTTTTTGTCACGTTATCTGAAATGACTTCCTGTGTTGAGATCTTTTCTAGAGGAAAAGTTATGGAATGGTTTCCTAAGTTGATGAAAAAGAACTGAAAGCATGTGACCAGTCATTGGTATCGGTGATAAGTTGTAGATTTATCCTAAAAACATCAAAAACAGTAAGGTGAAGGTTGACTCACAGCCAGATGGAGTGGACTCCGGGTGCTGCAGTGCTTGTCTTCATCCTGATTTCGCTCCTCTCGTTCCAGAAGCTTCAACAACAAAAAAAAACCCTGAAGCGAATCTATGTTCAATAAATACAATGAAAGGATAAAGCAAAAAGTAGCTCTTGACCAAAAAAAGACTAGTTTGTATAGTGTGAGTGTGTGTGTGTGTGTACGTGCATCTCACCAGCTCCAGGCAGCGTCGATGGCCGTAGGCAGCAGCGTAGTGGACAGCGCTGTAACCCTGCTTGTCCTTCAGTGAGGCAGTGGCACCACTCTTCAACAAGAACTCAAGGCAACTACACACACACACACACACACACCAGCTCAGCTAACTACCACGCACAGCAGAGGACGTGTGAATGCAGAACAAGAGGTGTGAGCCGAGGACTACGACAGCAACACTGAAGTTCCCTCACTAATAACAACAGTCTCTATGGATCATATTCTCAGTTTAAGGTCTTCAGTAAAAACGAGGTGAAGTGCACTTACAGTGCTGCCTCCTTCTCTTTCTCTGCTTGCACTCCAGGACTCTCTGGCTCCAGGGCCACACGTCGCCTTCAGACACACACACACACACACACACACACACACACACACACACACACACACACACACACAATAAATGAAGGGAGTGTTTTTTTTAGCAAGACCTCCAAACCCCAAACCTGTAACTATTCAGTGTGGCAAGAAAAACACAGATCTATCCCACATCATACTGGCCTGTCAAACCCAGTCATACTGACTAATTAGCGACAGACCTAACCGTTTCATAACCACTCTTGAGTGTGAAGTGATTCGAAACACTGCCTCTGTTTGACGTCACGCAGCGACGTCTCTACATTGTCAGCGGGGGACTTAAAAATATCCCAGAGTTGCCATGGTGACTTGAACAGAGTGGTAATACTGTACCAATCCTCAACAAGGCTCCACTTTGGTGATGTCAATGATGGAAGACGTAGTTTTGCCAAATACCCCCTGCCTGCTGTTATTACCCCATTTTTACTTTTCTTAGGGTCATTCACGCTCTTACTGTAAATACTTGGATCTTCTGTTGTGGTTTGCTGAGAGACCTTTGGGCTTCTATGCAAATGCTCAAGCTCTGCAAACTATTTCAGGAGAAATCTTTGCTAGGCAAACTAGACTTGCAAACTAGCATCTTTTTGGGTTGGGAAACCAGCATAGAAAGAAAACATAGATCTGTACCTCCTGTCCAGGTCGGATGCAGCAGCGTAGTGCAGGGCAGAACGCCCCCACTGGTCTGTGGCATTAATACAGGTACCACAGGACACCAGGGTTTCTAAGCACTGAAAATGACGACTTGCAGCCGCATAGTGGAGCGGAGTCCTATGATAAAACACAAGCAAAAACAAACACAATATTGTATTTGGGACAAGATAAATAATAGGTATCTCATATGTTGTTTAGATGCTGTCAGCTGCACTGACTGGGCCATAATTCTGCTCTGTACCGCAGACTGACCCAGCCGCGCTACTCATCCCTGACATATCAGACTGAGCATTGTAAACATATTTGAATGTGCATTTATAGATTACCACTTCTGATAAACAGATAGATATAACAGTGATTCAAACGCTGACCTGCCATGTTTGTCCGTGCGGTTGTGGTCTGCTCCACTGGTGAGCAACAGCTTCACACACTCAACATTGCTGAGAGACAAGGGGAATTCAAGTGGAATTAACAGACTTTAAAGGAGTACAAATATATACATTTTAAATGGTAAATAGTGTATAAATATGAAACAGAGACAAACAAACTTGCAGTCATGTCAAAGTCAACGGACTCATCTCAGCTGACCAGAGTCAGTGGTCATCATAATAGTGAAGTTTCAATTTTGCGCAATGCGCATTAATTATTTATTTTATCATTTGGACTAGATCAGGCTTTGAAAGTTTATATGCAGGTGAATTATTTCCAAATCCAACCATCAATCCATTAACAGTTATTCATAGAGTATACTGTACATTTGTGGTGGAATTCAAATTTTTGAATCATGTCCATACGTCACCATAGCAACAGTGCGAGTTTGTTTACGAGGAGGGCCTCGGAAAAGTCGATCTGGATCTTATTTTTAGAACATTTAATTGAGGATTCCACGACCTATTAAGAAAGAGCCTCATTTTGACACCAGAGATTTCCTGCTACCCCTTAAAAAAAACTTTGCAAGCAGCAAAAAAATTATGCATGTTTTTGTGTCAAAACCGGAGTAACCAGTTTGGATAGTGTTCATTAAAGTGCTTCAAAACAATGTTGAGGATTACAATTTCTCTGTTCTGTTGAGGGATAAGGTATTTATTATCCTTATTGGCCATAGCGCAAAACTAACCTATGCGACTTAATAACCGACTTCATATGACGCGTCACATATACAGTAGTTACATGCAAATGTGAAAAGAGAGAAAAATGGCATTTAAAGAGTCGATTCAGAATGAGGCACATTTTGGCAGCGGGTATCTGATTACCAACTGTACTGATTCAACTCATGTCCATTTCACTTTGGCATGTAGCTATCCAACAACTTGAGCAGGGTTTTAGGACATCCCTATTTCACGTATATGCCCTATATCTGCACTAAAGAAAATATACAATGAATCTGCCAATTACAGATTAGACACTCGGACTGGCAGAAGGTCACTGCCCCGTCCTTTCAGACTCCAACATGCAGTAAGACACTCACCCTCCAGCAGCAGCTGCATGGAGACAAGTCCTGCCCATGCTGTCCGGGGTGTCGATCTGGAAGCCTGCACACAGGACCGAGTCATTACTGAGGGTGCAGATTATGCTATACCTCCGTCCTGAGCGAGGATGGAGGCATGAAGAGGAAGGGCACAGAAGAAAGGTAGCCCCAAACAAAACACGCAGACAGCCACAGTGGCAGACCCAGGAGAGGAAGAGAAACACAGGAATAGAGGGAGATAAAAAAAAAAAAAGAAAGAAAGAAAGAGAAGCGTGTTAGTGCAGGATGAACACAGACCCAACGCAAGGGAAGACAGTTTTTAGATGACAAATGCATGCACGGATGTCAGAGACAGGAACACAGTGGCTAAAGACGTCCACTTCAGCAATACATCTGCAAACGAAGCATTTAAAGCATCTTCAGGGATTCTAACTCCAACGCCTAAATCTATAAAGATGATCAGCTCAAGCCAATCGTGAGGACACACGCAGCTCCAAACACGACAGGAGACGATCACGGCGTGACACTATTGCACTGCTGCTGCACAAGCACACAAGAATCATCATGTGAAAGATCAAAACCAGGCATTTGCCTATTGTGGGAATCACAAGCCTGACTATGCTGCTATGGAACAAAGTGCCTCCATGAAGGAGTGGAGATCAGTGAGAACTGTTGGATTCACTTTTGCCAACTGCATACTGTCGGTGTGCATCATGGCTCCAATAATATTCAAACAAAGGACGTTTGAGGCTTTTAATGTGGTGCTGAACTTAAAGGAGCCGTCTGTAATTCTGTTCACCTTTTGATGCTTCAGAGAAAAATTGCAAAAGTAATGGAAACATTTTTAGAGTGGTTTGCCTCCTAAATAATCCTACACCCTCTGATAAAACTTTATATGCATTATGGGTTGCTTTTTAGGAAAGGAGCTGGAAGCAGAGTTCATTTCTGGGCCAGAAAAGGTCAAAATCATGAACAGAAAATTGAAACAAAGAAAACTAGCCAGAGCCACGGCACTGCAATATTAATAATAATAATAATAATAATAATACACAGTTTCCTAATGTGTCTTTAGTATAGGTCCAGAAATTTTTTTTACACATTATGGACTGTGCATTTAAAGTCCTGTGTGTGTTTTAAATTTCTAATTTGTGCTTGTGATCAGTACCGTGACATATTTATGTTGTGTTGGGTCTCCTAATGCAGAGGTACCTGAGGAGAGAAGTTTCCGGCAGCAGTCAGCATGAGCATTTAGAGCTGCCAAGTGCAGGGGAAACATCCCATGAATTCCTCTTCTAGAGACAGACAGAGAGAGAGAGAATTTATAAGTGTTTTCGGCGTACTAATTTTTGGTTATAAATGAACATGCACACACACCTGGTGCAGTCGGCTCCGCTGGTGATTAAGGTGTTGATGAGGAGTTCATGACCATAACGGGCGGCAATGTGTAATGGAGTGTTGCCATCCTTATCCACGCAGTCTATCTCTCCGCCTGGCATTACAAACACATCAGCACTTCATTAGTCTTTGTGCATACTCTGTGCAAGCTGATAGCGTTCGACGCTCATGTTTCAGCCCATCTCACCGTTCTGAATGAGAGTCTGTGAGCGAGTGAAGCGCCCATGCACCGCAGTCATATGCAGGGGACTCTTCCCGTCTCGGCTCTAAAAGAGAATAATGGTAACGTCTGAAAAAGAGTATGAAGGTTTAAGGAAATAAAAGTATACGGAGATATGAGAGATAAAAGGGATCACCTGGACGTTGACGTCAGCGCCGTTGTTGACCAGGAACTCCAGGCAGAGGGCGCCGTGCGTGGACGCAGCGGCAAAGTGGAGAGGGGTGAAGCCTTTATTGTTGGGTTGACTCACATTAGCACCGTGGTCAATCAGCTCGCTCACCACAGCATCCTGGCCATTAAAGCATGCCACATGCAGAGCCGTGTTCCCAAACGCATTGGATTCGTCAATCTGTTAGAGATAAAAAGGGGACAAATAAATTACGCAATTACTTGTATCTATAAACCTCTCTGTTGAGGTTGATTAGGTTATGCGAGTTAGAAGTAGGGATACATCTGAGCAGGCATAAATGGTTCCTTATCCCACAGCATTGTCGAATTCACTATTTATTCTTTAAGTCCCTGTGAACGAGTTAGAAATTAGAGGCTACTGAGAACAACGGACGCGTGGTACAGTCTCAATCTTGCAACTACACATTAAAATGTACTGTTTTCTAGTTTTTGTTGCACTTTTCAGGTTGTGACTCAGGCTCATGCATTGTTGCCTTGTTGCAGGATACGCCCATAGTTCTACCATTTGGGAATTCTATTCTAAACCGTAAGACAGACGTTGTTTCCATTCAACCACCAAACTAAACGTCTGTTTGCTTGGTAAAGTGGGAAATGAGCGCATATCATTTTTGCTCAAATGATTCCTTTAAGATGTTCATACTGTATATACGTTCACAGCTGTATGTAGTCAGAGCAGTGAAAATGTGTCATACAGTGTGAGCAAGTCGATGCAAATATGTGTGTAATTACCTCCACAGACAGGCTGAGCAGGTGCTTAACCACAGCAATCTGTCCATTAGAGGCGGCAGCATGAAGAGGTGTGTATCCTCTCTTGTCCTTACAGCTGACCTCCGCCCCCTGCTCCACCAGCAGACACACCACCTCTAAGTGACCTGCAGAGGGCAGAACGAAGCAAACGCCCACCCAAACGCTGTAGTCAACGATGTGTTTTCTTACTACTTTTTTTTTATTCTTCCATGCCACTAGATTGGACTTCATGATTGGATCTGCAGCAGAACCACGGTAAAGTGCACTACAGCTGCTATGGTTCAAAACTACAGTGCTATTTGTGTACGAATCGTGTGAGCGGCTCATCCGGCCTTCCCGTCTCACCCATGTACGCCGCCCAGTGAAGAGCCCGGCTGTCCTTCTTGTCAAAGGCATTAATATTGGCCCCCTTCGCCAGCAGCAGATTGACCATCTAAGCAGCAAAAGAGACAGGAGAAAGAAAGAAAGAAATTCAGAGATGGAAAGCTTGCAGGGGAAAAAGGAACGACTGTGCCAGTCACAGTGGGTTACAGGCTGTGAGTCAGTCGTGCGTCAGTTGGTGTGTGTCTCACTTTATATAACATCCTTTTAAATACCATTCAGGATGACAGCTCCACCAAAACCAATGCCTGAAGCCAGTTTAGGAAGTGAGCATGAAAGGGAGTCTGTGGGAGGATACTATTGGGACACTTGAAATGATTTGAAGGCAGTTCTGTGCGTCTCAACCCACGGATGTGTTAATGAGGTGCTTGGTATGGATAAAATGGACAAAATCTACTGCCGATGTCCATTTGTTGGATTGAGGAATGTGAGATCATTCCTAAATTTTAATAATAAATAATAAAGTAATGCATACTATAGCTCCTTAGAGCTACCCTAATATCACGTACAGGGCCAATACAACATATTAATGGATGTACACGTGAAGGGTGTGTCTATTATACCTGGGTGTGTCCGTTGAGCGCGGCGTGGTGGAGGGCAGTTCGCCCGCCGCGGTCCGACACATTTACACTGCTCAACAGTGGGATGATGAGCTCAGCACAACGCAGAGCCTTATTAGCGGCTGCCACATGAAGAGGCGTCTGCCAGTTCTTGTCACGTGCGTTCACGTCGGCCGAGTGACGGATCAGCACACGCACTGCCTCCTAGACACAAAGGAAGTGGTGTGAAGAAAGAACAGTGCAGAATGTGTGGCAGACACACACACAGTGAGCTCTCATTCTCATTCATAAAGGCAATCCTTCATTCACGCAAGGATACGGAAAGAAAAATCTATAGCCGTGTAATGAAATAAACTAGTGTGTAAGGTCATTTTGTCATTTCAAGGCACACTCAAGTTTTGCGTCTTGTCTTGTGGGATGCATATTACTAGTCATGTGGCAGGTCATGAAACAGAAACAGGAAGGAACTGATGTTGCTCTAACTAATGTTAAAAAAATATGCTGCTGTGAATTTCCTTCTCCTGGATTGTTTTGTTTTTCTTCATCTAGGGTCAGTTGACAGCAATTTTTCCACAAAATTATCACCATATGCATCACGATGCATGACAGAGATGATGATCACGAGGCTTGATTTGTAACACATGAGTGAATCAGACGTGCCATGAAAAGCAAGACCAATGTTTTTTTTCCCCCCCCAAAGGTGTTACATGCTTTTAGAAATATTAAACAGCAGATAAAAAAAAAGAAATTTGATGTCGGTACAATTACTAATAAAAAGTGTACAGTATCATATCATCACATTGCCAACCTTATTTAGGTTTACAGGAATGCTTTCACATAATGGATTTTCATTTCCATGCCAGTCCTTAAGTGTGTATTTTTTTCCCTTACACTACCAGTCAAAAGTTTAGACACCTACTCTTTTTCATAGGTTTTTCTTTATTTTTTTGGCTTTCTACGTTGTAAAACATTACTGAATACATCAAAACTATGAAGCAGCACGTATGGCATATACTGAATTATGTGG
>JAQQZR010000035.1:6658477-6671430 GCA_030068235.1 Notoglanidium macrostoma | reverse complement strand
TGAAGATCTGCATGATTTTCTGCATTGAGCTACTATATATAACATAATTGGCTGATGGAATAACTGACCTAAGCAAAGTGGCTGGTGAGCATATATTTTATATTATACAATATAATAAATTAATTCAAAATAATTTACTGATGTGACAAACATTTATATGTTATGTGTAAATTCCATTCTGTTAGGAAACAGGTTTAACAGGGTAGACCGTAACAGGGTGGAAATATGTCGTCATTGGTCATTAAAATTAGTCATTGTTGTAGAAAATGGCTGACCTTGAATATAATTTTAAACTGTATTTCAAATACAAAATAAAATAAAAGCTGTTTAGAATATTTAAAATGATGAAATTGAATTTTTGCACTATGGGGTGATGTTTATGAGCAGAACTGCCATAAAACATCATAAAGATAAAACATCTTGTTAAGAGTTAATCAACTTAGTAAAGCACCAAATAAACGTAATTTTGGTTCATTAAAGGGGAGAATGAGTTTTCATTTTAGAGTTTTGGAAAGTGGAAAACAGTGCAAAGTAATATTTGGAACAGAAAATATATGATGAACATGAGTAACATTATTTAAAAATAATTTACATAACTTGAGTAATTTATTACCATATGTTGGCTCTTATTAAAAACATTATTGAACCATGTTTAAGACACTAGCATATGTGCCTGTTTTCACCCGTTTGCAAGTGCTGTGTAATATTACTACTGCTTTGTGTACATAAAATCTCTCGTTCACTGGTAACTTGAGCCATTATCAAACATTGAGCTGTTCGCTAGTTTTACAACATTGCACACCAAACAATGCAGATGCGTTGCTATGAAACTATGAAATAGGTTTTCTCCACACACTCCCACTTCTATAGCTCCACAGTCAGTGGAGTGACAGTTCCTGTGAACAGTATGAGAGGCTGTCTAAATCCATTTCACACAGCAGGATATTTTGGTGTTGTGTGTCCAACAAACCACTTCAGACACTTCAATGACAGACTTCAATGCATAGTTATTGGCTGAAGACTGACTTCAGAATCACTTGAGAAAAATCCCTGAACCTGCCCCAGTGCAGCTATAATGCAGAATGCTTCAGCGCCAGATTTACAGCACTGAAAACTATAAAATGAACTAGCAATGAAAAAGTGTTTGAAAGTTTTTCCTTTACAGATGTAGACCTAAAGTGTGAGCCCTGATTCAATTACTATATAAATGCACACCAAAAGGAGCTTTTTCATACACAAATGTTTATTCAGCCATAATAAGCAATATCCAGTAAGAACAGATGATTGCACAGAAATCAATACACATAAGATGGTTGTCATGACTTTCCTACCAAGGGCTTAATATTTCCTGGCAAATCTGCCGCTACATTTCTCTGCAATTGGTTATGCGTTTAGTTTTTAAAAAAAGATTACGTCCAAATGCGTAGTTTCACTTTGTTTTTTTTTTTTGTTTTTTGAACGGTGTGTACTTTAATTTAAAATGGATTTGCTAACCCCAAGCACGAGTGGTAGATGAAGCTGCAAACCAACACAACTAAAAGTAAACAGACCAAGAACTATAAACCATGTCTGTAGGAATAAAATAAAACAAAAAGGAAGAGTGCACAAGTTTAAATGTATTCACAGAAAGTACTCCAGCTCATAGCGGACATATTGGTTCTTCTCATCATTGTAGACAAGGGGATAATGTGCAATCAGCGCATCCTGGGAGCCAATGTAGATGGAATTATAAATTTTCCAGTACACATCGCGAACTTTCCGTGCAGGATGGAACAAACCCTGAAAAGGAGAAAAAACATAAATGAAATCTAGCTGACAGATTTGAAACTGACCGAAAGAAAAGAAAAAAAAAAAGAAAAGAAAAAAGAAGAGATATCTTGTAAGGGTCAATTCTTCCTTTCGAATTCTTAGCGATCACTTACCTGCAGGCAATATTGTAACATCCGGCATGGTCCGATAGCCACACGGAGTCCCTCAAGGGCTCCCATTACGGCTTGGATGACATGTGGTGATGTTTCAAAAACATTGGGCCAAACATAGTTGAGCAAGTGGTTGAGGGAGTCCTCACAACCGAACCCATACACACCGAGAGACATGTGTTGCACCACAGCGCTGGCGGTTTGCCTATGCACAAGGTCTCTGTGAAGAAAAATATTTATCAAATACATCCGTTTAAATAAGCAAATAAAATAAACAAATACTACAAGTATAAATGATTATTCATTTCTGTGCTCACCTGTCCATCAGAGCATCCTCCAATAACGGGGTGACAGCATAAATATAGTCCTTGCCCATTTCACCAATATATTCAAATAAGAAGGAGAGGGATTTAAGCACACCATTCTGAACATTCAGTTCAGGTACACGGTACTCGTTCATCAGTGCTGGGAGTACAGTGAAAGGTGAGCAGGTTTCTGCCACGATGGCTATCGCTACCGTTGTACAAACTCGGTTTTGACGCTCCTGCACTTTCAAGTTGTTGAGCAGTGTGGCAAGGACGTCATGAGGCCTAGACATACCAAGAGGAAAACATTTAATGTTTTTTGTTTCAGCATCTGGTCTGGAATCAAATCATTACAAGATAGTTGTTTTTACCCGATTGCCTTAGCGATGTAGCCGAAAGTGTTGACTGTGGCTCGTCGGATTGCCTTCTTGTGAGCTTTCAGCAGCTCCAGCAGCTCGAAACAGATTCGCATCCATTCCCTAGCAGACACGTACTCTGCACCTCTATAAAGAAAAAGCAGTCACAGAACCCTTCAGGCTTGATTTATAATAGTATTTTAAAGTGCCTGCAACTTTTCAAGTTAAAATTAAAAATACTCAAATTTGAAGTGCTATGCCAAATATAAAGTCTGTAAGGTTGCACCATATGCACAAAACAACAATCTGACTATTAGTACAGGCACCTACAAGTTACATTTATTTACACAGTGCAAAATGTAAATGCTTCATGTGCAACTGGGCCTAAAAGGCCACAGTGATGAACACCATGTTGAACCGGAACCTGATCAACTGTAGACTGAACGCACGGAACATTTACCTCTTCTAACCCAACGTTTAGAATGGTGTATTTTCAAAAATGTACTTTCCATTACATGAAAACTTTATAGGGACCAACAGACACCCTGTAGTAACAGCACATGGAGCAAGACTCAACACTGACCTGTCAGCAATTCTGCCCACGAGATCAATGCAGTTTTCTTGAACCTTTTCATGTCTGTTTTTCAGGATTGGTGTCAATCGAGGAAGTAAATCCTTAATTGGAGGAGTCATCTTGTGCATACCTGAAAGGATGGGGTAAGTCAGTATTAAAAGGTATATATAACTGTCCCACAATGCTAAAGAACCCTATATTCCAAAAGCAACATCAATATATATGAGCTCTAAAATTAACCAGTGATAGACATTTTGTTCCTATTTAAATTTTTGCCTTAAAATTAAGATGTTGAGACGTCACTATTCTGGCAATATAAAGGGTAGCAGTCGGTAAGTACAATCTTAACTTATACCTACATTTAATCTGTTTCAGTTCACTGTCTGAAGAACTGATACTACTGAAGGTTTCAAGCTTTTTTTATTCGCTTTAGCTGCCAACACCTAATTAGATCTGGCCTCAGGGCAGAAATGCTGGGGACCAATGAAACTACAGATGAAGCAGGGTTACTACAGTTTACATTTATAAATCTGCATTAGCCAGCAACTTGCTGCCCATCTCCAAAATAGGACACGTACACATGCATATCTGAACCCAGACCACAGTGCACCTTGCGCATCAGAAAAGCTTTTGGATAATTACATACCAATCACATTAACAATAGCTTTAAGGGCCCCAAGGATGCTTCCAAGCACTTCAGGATACTCCTCTCCTAGGTACTCATACAGCACTACACCCAAATGACCCATCAGCTTCTCCTGATAACAATAAGAGAACACAACATGCAACAGGTTAAATCAGAGTAACACAAGTAATGGTATTTTATCATGAATATGTTCAGGAAGTTGTGATTTGGGGTAACTAGTTTCTCCCTTACCTCTTGACAGGTTTTCATAACCACAGCTGTGCGAGAAATGAGGTCAGCGGCTTGCTGACGGACTTTGGCTGACTTATTGTTCAGACGCCATAGAACAGTACCACAGATCTGAGGCAGGTAGGGCTTAACTCGCTTGCCCAGAGCATTCACTACTGTTCCGAAACCGTTCAGCATCACAGAGTCCTGGTAGAATAAATCAATATGAACAATTTAAATCACAGACCAGACATTACCAGACCGGGACACCCCACACTACCTCCCTGCCCCAAAAAGAGAAAAAAAAAAGTTTTTCTACCCTTTTTAACTCACCTCTGTGGTCTGTTCTTGAAAAGCATACAAAATGCCATCAATAAGCTGCTCCTCCAGCTTGTGGTCAATGTCTGCTGCACCCAGGTTACCCATGATCTTCTCTATTGTTTCCATCACCATCTTTCTGTACTGCTCAGCTTCATCCTTCAAGTCATCTACAATTCTTGAAATGATTTCTGCAGCACCAACTTTGTTGGCCAGCTCTACTGTAGTGTCTACCAACTAAGGGAAAGAGAAAAGTGGCAAAGCACAGAATAAACAAGAGCCATAAAGAATGAAAAAGGCTAACAAGTGCAAGAACCCCTCGCCAAAGTAACTTCGGCATACCTGTCTGTAGTTACGTCTGTCCAAGGCCATACGGTGCTGCCAGAAGTGCTTAAAGAAAGGGGGCAGAATCTCAGTTTTGATGTAGTTGGCCTCCACACCATCTGTCCCACAGCACTGCTTCACTACCTGAAAGAGTGATAGACAAATGTGTGACTTGGTTCTATAAGACTACACAGAGTATCCAATCCATTAAAATACAGTTATGTTCTAAGATTCACTTTACCTTCAGGACAATCTTCTTCATTTCCTCATCTGGAGATTGGAACTCTCGAATGAGGATAAGCATCACTTCCCTTGTGTAGTAGTTGGCATACTCGGCATCCATAAGTGGAATCAAGTATCCAATGGCTTTTAAGAAAGCAGCCAAACCCTATACAAATGAAAAAATATATATTGTTGACACCTGATTAAGCATATTTACCCTGACAATTTCAAAACTAAACAAGAGTGTAATAAGCATCCCCGCTCATAAATCTGTTTAGATCATCCTCACCTTGCCTCGGTGTTGTCTGATACCCTTCCAAAGGGGCTTTAACACAGAGTCAAAAGACTCAATACCATAGGGAGTGGCAGCCTCTGCAAGCGCAGCAATAGCCAAAGCACTGATGGTTCGCACTTTCTGTTGCTCATCCACAAGACCTGCAAGTATACAGATAATTAGCAAAGGATAAAAAAAAAAAAACCCTACATACACACACACACACACGATACCACTGCCATAAACGAGTACGTCAAAATTCAAATAAATTATTACATCTAATGCTCCAAGTATCACAAAAACCGCCATCATGCCATGATCCTTTATAGATTTACATTACCATTAACACAGCATACTCACCATGTTCGATAATCTCCACCAAGCTGCGGAGATGGGGCAGGATGGCACAACCCATGAGGATGGCAATCTGCTGCACAATTTTAATGCCTGTGTGCCGAGCCTGCCACGATTTCTTGCTCTTACACACAGCTTTGAGGAAAGGCAGGAGGGAGGGAATACCCAAAGCAGAAGCCACAACAGCAAAGGCACGAGCTGTCGTGTTTCTCACATACTCGTCCATGTTGTCAATGTCAGGCCTCATTGTGGAGATCATAGTAGCCAGCCCAGCAGCCTGTGTAAAATTAAAACACCAAAATTAGATCTGTAATTGTCATTAGTATACACATCATCAGGATTTTGTCCCACCTTTGCCAAGTTGGAGATAATCTCTCTGCCCTCTACTCTAGCATAGTAATCTTCATCAATCAGTAAGGGCTCGATCACCACAAGGATCTAGAGGAATAAGACACAAATGAGACATTACTTGTAAACAAAGTATTATTCTTATACAATTAGAATTTAACATAAGGTGCTACAGACTCACCTTGTGGACGTAAGGTCGAACCAAGTCATCCAGTTTGTACAAGATGCGGTCAATGACCTTCACCAACAGATGGCGCTCCTGATCTTCAAGGGTAGGAGACATAAGCAGGGGCAGAATCTGATTGAAAAGAGGCCCAGCTCCAAATTCCCTGGCCTTGTCTGTGATTTGCCTGAGAGCAGCCTAAAAATACAGCAGAGATTGTTAGAGGAGTTCATGGTCAGATTAAGTCATCAAAGAAAGCTAAAACACTGTGGTTCAGCACAAGTAAAGTTACATACCTTCCTCATGGGAGGGGTGCCATTTTTGATTTTCAGGAGCAGCTTCATGATCTTGCGCTCCTTCTGCTCCTCTGGACTCAGAGTGGACTCATCTACCTCCACCTGAGAGAGACAATGTAATCCTTTATTTCCCAAAAAGAATCAAACTCTGAAAAGAATAACCATTCATATAAGCAAGAATCTCACCAAAAGTTTGTCAAAGTACTGAATGTCATCTGGTTTTAGGAAGGGCAGGTTGCCAGATGGCTGGTCATTCATCTGTTTGGTGGTTCGGTCTTCAGCCTGCATGTGGAAGCCAGTCATGCCACCGATGGGTGTTGGGGTGGCAGCTAACTTGCGGGCCGGGGTGCGAATGGGCACATAGCCTGCTGGTGGGGGCAGCACCTAAAGTTGGTAAAGTAACACAAATCTTGTTAATGGTCATATTACTTATTTTAATGACATTTATAATTTGTATCACTGATTGGATGGATTCAAAGCATGCCTTGTAGCCTTCTGGAAACATGGCATCCAGCTCTTCATCAGTCAGTGGACGGTTCCGCTCATCAATCTCTCTCTCCCAGCGCCATGCTTGAAGCTGCTCTGGAGTCATACTCATCAGATGACCTAGAGGGGAAAAACAAGCCATTACATTCTGTGCATGCCTCCACAGATGCCTAAAAACATACAGTTTTTTGAAGCAGTAATACCTGGCGTAGGTGTGGCCATATTCATGGCTGGTGTGCCAATGGGGGTCTTTCCAGGGGTGAGCAGAGGAGTGGAGGAGCCCATCTGACTGGCAGGAGTCTCATCCCAACGGGACTTTCTTTTGCTTGCTCCAGGAGTTGGGGTCTCTCCCACAGACTCATCCCCTCTGTCTGTACGAGGAGTCTCTGCCCAGCCACTGCCATGGCCAGGTGTCTCTGAAACGGGGAAAAGACCAATTTAAAATAAGATTAATATGTATTACCTAACATGTATCACGTAATACACAACCACTTATAGATTCGGTCCATTGTCTTCATTTTCAGTCAATTTCTGACTAATTAAAACAAACCTCTTTCTGTCTTTGGGGTCTCGTCCCAACGGTTTTTGCGCACGCTGGATGAGGCTCCGCCGTGGCCGGGTGTGGCGTGCCCAGGAGTGTCTCGGCCAGGTGTTGCAGCGCCAGCAGGCGTGTGGCTGGGTGTGGGGTCCCACATGCGTGTGCTGGGGGTGGCTCCAGGAGTCTCACTACCCTTGGGACGACCAGGTGTCTCATCCCATCGACTGTTAGATGGTGTGTGTCCAGGTGTGTGTCCTGGTGTCTGAAGAGGAAAAATGAAGATTAAGTTCTTTAAGCAAGTATTATGGTATTTTGTAAACTCAACTTAAAACCTATTTCCAAAAAAAAAGAAAAGGGAAGACTGATTCGGAAAGAGAGAAAAAAAAAAGCAAAAAAAAAGCAACCAACAATCCTAGGTACTCTAAACTACCCCTCCACAATAAACCAGACTGCTAAGTAAGATATACCTCTACTGTGGCATCTGCCTGATCCCAGCTGGACACTTTTTTGGGAGTAGCATTTGGGGTCTGGTCAGCAGTCTGGTCCCACCGTCGCTTGCGTTTGGGAGCAGCAGCTTGAGACGCAGCAGAGCCATTGACTGCTTTCAGGTCACCTGATTTTGCCTTTTCTGCCATCTGCAGCCTGATTTCTCTCTGTGGAAAATAAAGATGAGGAGCTCAGAATACACCTTGACAGAACCTTCCTGACCTTTGCTTCAGATGTATGACAAATAAGAAGATGCAAGTAAAACACAAGATTTCAAGGTTAAAGAGGTCAGCGGGTTCTGTATACCTCTTCTTTAGAAAGATGCTGCTCCTTCATCACATCCATGTAAGACCTGGACGGCATCTTAGGATCTGGCGTTTTGCCCCCTGCGCAAAAGAGCACCAACAAAAAGCAAGACTGTTAGCCGAGCAAATGCTACCACCAGCACTTTCTCACATTGCAAACAGCCAACTGGCCCTCATTCTACTCCACAGAAATCTTTTACTTAATGTCCTTTCACATAACAGGTTGCATCACAATACAGCCTAAGATTAAAACACTCCTAAGATTCATAGTTTAAAAAGAGGCAGGTACATAGTGGTTTATGTTAAGGAGAGGATATAGCCATCAATGTTGCAGGGTCCTGGGCTGTGCTCTCCAGAATACGTACACTTTCAGTGCCAAGGGTCCATCTGCAGTCAGACTTCAACCGGCAGAAAAGAAGCCTAGAAAATTGCTCTTTACCATTAGTAACACTTTGGAAAATGGTTTGAACTCACACACAACAGTATAGCACCTGTGATGCCCTTGTCACTCACTGTACTCAAACCTCATAAAACTACAGCTCTAAATAGAATTACAAAGCAATATTAATGTGTAAAGCTAGATTTGTACCATTAGGGGAATGGAAAAATTGTGTTAAAAGCACCTACGTGCACTTTAAGAAGGTAGATTTGGACATCTGGATCTTGAATTTTTTTTATTGGGATAGAAAGTCAAACAAAAACAGGATGAGTTGGTATAAAATAAATTAGAAATGACAAAATGGGGAGGGATGAGTTTGTGAAAAAGTTTGCATGATTACTATATCAGAACTTTGGGTACAGAGAGTTGTTGAAACCATGTCCCCCACCCCACAAAATATTCCTAAATCTGATAAACTCTCTTCTCTTTGTTCACCATAACCTACACAGGATGAGGTGCTGCACCCTTAAGAGAGTGCAGACAGGACTGGCATAGCAGTACTGCTGTAGGAGAGAAATTAAGCACAGTTAGTATGGGGCTGTGGAGTGTTTGTACACAGATTCTTCAAGATATATTTCTATTTTAAAGACAAAATAGAAATATATTTACACAACACTTATATAGAGGATGTTCCTGTTTGAAATTTGCTACATGCAAGGCGATTTATCCAGTGTATAACTGAACTGCTAAGCCGACCGCTTTCCTTGCTACATGCATTTGAAAAAAGTTCTCCGTGTGAAGTTATTGTCTAGCGCATACACACTTGCCGTTCTTTTTAACTGCCAGTTTATTAACAATGAATTAAACAAAAATGCAACGACAATGCTAACGAGCAACACCAAATGCTTTATAGTCCTGTGGTGTTTGCAAAACGCAATGCAGCTCTTTGGAAAAGTTGCCTTTAAAAAAAAAAAAAAAGAAAGAAAAAAAAAAAGGAAAAAAAACTTGCTATAGTAAACTGCCACCAGTCTGATGGAAAAAAAACATTGATTTAAAAATAATAATAATAAAAAAAAAAAACCTCTAATAACAGAGTTTAAATAATTGATGAACAACTTTAGCTTCCCAGAGCTTCCTTTTAGAAATGCTTTTTTTTTACGTGATAAATTGCTGCCTAAACACACACAAATCAAGGACGCCTTTCTGACGAGTAATTGCTTTAATATCTACAGAGCTCATGTTTTCGACTGCCTGCCTGGCTATTTAAAACACTTTTGTATACATAATAATCCATTAACCCTTCGAAAGACACACAAACACCTACCTGCAACATGTCTGGTTGGGTCTAGAGACTTTAAAAACACCACCCAACTAGCAGTTCCCTCAGATCCTCTGTAACATCCCACAGTAAGAACGTTCCAATTCGCTTGTAAATTTGTAATGTTTGTTACTGGAAAAGGGTTGCGCAACTATTATTATTATTTTTTTAAGTCTGCGAGAGCACAATGTTGGGTAGTGTTCGAAGGGTTAAGCACCAAAGCAGCTGATCTGGACCAGCAGTGGTGAACATGTGGACCAACAGTGTAGATCAGTATAGACATGGATGGGGCTATGAACTCAGATTATAACGTCATATTTACCGTCTGCAAAAGGGTCATGACGCTCAGGAGAGATGATCATCTTTTGCCTGCGTCTCTTGTACTCATCTTCACGATCTGAGATCTTCTGAGGACGGTGCTCAGCAAAAGGATCATACTGTAGCGGAAGAATAAAATGCAGCGATAATCAGTTAAACAGTTTTAGAACAAGTTGCTACTGTTTGGGTGTTGAACAACAAACAAAAAACAGTGAAAGTTCTCATTTTGCTTATTTTGTCTGATATGGGGCAGAGTGTTAAAAACTTCGTTCTTGTGAAAATCAGAAATCAGACCAGTGGCCTTATAAATTAACGATCTTTTAACAGAATATTGAAAACCAGCCATTTCCACAATTCCACAAGACAGGATTATAGACATGCCTCAGCATTCTCAATGTGGACACAACACTGTTCACTGTCCACTATAAGACAGTTACTTTCTGGTATAGTTAAATTTAGAATTTGGCTATATTTTCCATCCATATTGTGGACCATTATACAAAAAGAGGTGAGAGGTTACGTGCACCACAGTGGTAAAAGAAGAAAAGAGCATCTAAGGCACCTGCTCATCTGATTGAGGAATGGAGTTGAGTATTGCCACCGGAGCATGGTACCCCGGTTTCTTCTGGCCGAGCAAAGTTGTAGAAGAATCTTCCTCATCGTCCTAATAATGAGAGAGAGAGAGATTTTCAGTCTTGCAGTACTGCACCAAATCAAATATACTCAAAAAGTAAAAGTGATCAGATTTGCATACATTTTAAGATGCAAAACTGATGAACGAGCAGAAACAAGTTTATACTGCAAGACCTGTCACTCTGATAAACAAATCCTAACACAAGCATGAAACAGATGACTGCAACACTTACATCCTCCTGCTCATTGGCAGCAATAGAGGTGACATATCCAGCAAAACGACTGTCGCTTCCTCCATAGATCTCCTGGTCGTAGTAGCCAGTAGAATCCAGGCCGACCCCTTGATCGCCCTCCTCCAGCAGCGCCGCCTTCATGCCCTGGATCTCCAGGATCTGCGCCTCGATATCTGAGCAACACAAACAGCAGGCTTAATATATATATATATATATATATATATATATATATATCTATATATATACACACACACATATATATACACATACACACATACACTACACACGGCAGACACTGCAAGCTACATAAATATACTAGTACAACACCAAACATGAACACAGAGGCTGTAAGCCGATGCAACATGTCATGGTGGCGAAAGAGGAATAATAATGAGAACATTCCGTCCTTGTTGTGTTAGCATGTTAGCTGTTTGTGGCGATGTGATTTGCCAGTTTAAATGTAATTAACAATGACACGTATTCCAGTGAAGATTCGTTTCACACAAATATGCGTGTTGACAGGCTTCAAAACTCGCCAAAGCAAGCGTTTTGACACAATGCTGCCAATTCACAAGCACTCTTGTTTCTCATGTTTATAGCGAACTAGCGCCATTTTGAGAAGCCATCTTAGTTAGCACGCGAGCTAACGAACAGCAAACGTTGAAATGCGCAGTTACTCGCGCTGCTCTTATTATGGAGCCCAAAAGCAAAAGCCCAGACAAAAGCGGTTCATTCGAGACACGGGTCGTAATTTATACGTGACAAGTTTATTTCTTTAACTAAGTGGTTTCTGAAATGCGCAATACACTCCAGGTCAAAGCTTTATATAAACGCACGGACGCCATCTTCTTTTCAGCGCCGCGTTCATTCTGCTGCACTCAACCGCAACACGGCAACTCCACACGCATTACTTCATGAGAACAATAACGTAGACAAATAAATACGCGTGGACACATGTTGGTGGTTTGCTGATACAATAATCACTTGAAAATATACTCACCTTCGTGTGTTTTGGCGATCTTCGCCATGTTTCTCTGTATGTGTGTACGCGGATCAGTCCCGGAAGGCCTTCAGCTTCTCCTACGTTACACAACCACGCATGCGCACTAAAAACCTGGGCGTAAACGACTGCTACGTCACAAATCGAAGGTTATTAGATATGGAGCTCACTACTTAAAGCCATTGCTTTATCACCGTGTATTTGACTTGTTTATGAAAGAGATATCCTTTTGAAATTCAGGTAATAATCGTAAACCTTAAACACATAATAATATGAAACTGGAAATAGTAATTGCTTACCCGTAAAACTTTTAAAGGAAATAAAGGATTGCTGGATTAAGGATTAGTGTCAGTTTCATGTGCGTCGCCGCCATTAAAGCGATTATTAATTATTATTCAGAATTATTCGTTTGGACACCTCAAATTTAACAGAAAATATTTGTTCACCCATCGCTGTTTCTATTGCTTCGCGAATGATTCCATTCAACTTGATGGATATAAGAATACACACCACTGAAATGCCACTCTGTTTCCCGGTTTACCTACAACAACAAACCACATGCAAGTGAAGTGACTCATCAGTAAAGGTATAGACTGTAAAGGTGGTCGGTACTGGAGGAGGTTACGTCAGCCCCTTTGCCATCACACAATGTCCAACTTTTTCTAAAACCTTATTCTTTTGTTATATGCCCTCAAAATGAACCCTAGGCCACGTTAAATTAATGTTCAACTAAATAATGAAATATTACGAGTAGCCTAAGCTTTACCTTATTTACGTTAAGTAACAGTAGGGTATTCTTGGTTGATGATCAATTGTTTGCAATATTTGCTCCCCAGACACAGTGGACATGAGGACATTCTTTACAAAGAAGCAGAATGTTAGTGCAGTTAGCTGGCCAGTCAATGTTAGGAGATGTATCAGCTAGCTTAATGTTAGCTATCATTACATCCA
>JAQQZR010000035.1:6641313-6651590 GCA_030068235.1 Notoglanidium macrostoma | reverse complement strand
ACACACACACACACACACACACACACACACACACACACACACACACACACACACACACACACACACACGTGTGTATATATATATATATATATACACACATTTATATAAATATATATAAATATATAAAAATGTGTGTGTGTGTATGTTTATGTATATCATAAAATCAAGGGCTTTACATGAGAGCACAGATCAGGCACAATCTAGCTATAAACGCATTAAACTGAGGAACTGAAAAGCAAACTGACAGCACAAGTAGTAAACTGTGTGTGTGTGTATATATATGTGTATATATATATATATATACACACACATGTATTTAGTTCCTCAGTTTAATGCATTTATAGCTAGATTGTGCCTGATCTGTACTCTCATGTAAAGCCCTTGATTTTATGAGAAAAGCACAATGTGGTTTGGTCTCAAAGTACAACAATGCAATGGGAGGCAAATAGCAAAATGCCTCAGTACATTTCCATAAAACATCCCCAAGCCAAAGCACAGTTTATTTAAAAATGATCTGTCCTGAACTGTAACCTGCCTGGTCAGTTTATTTTCTTAGGCCATGGGCTTGTGTTTTTTTTTTTTTTGTTGTTTGTTTTTTTTTTTTTGTTCAGCTGAGAGCACGCACAGGCTCAGTTTGGATAATTCAATAGGTCACTGTAGAAAATCGAGAGCTGCAAAAAGTAAACCGTGCTCCTGCGTATCTATAAGCTTGTTAAGTGTGTCATGTAATCGATTTCTTGATGAATTCATTGATTAAGCCTGTTGTTATGGACGCGTTATCTTGGCAACCTGACAACAGCTTTGATCAACAGAAAATTCCAGAATCGTGTCAATAATCAACAAAGAACAATTTAGGATCGACTGAGAAATGTTATCGTTGCAGCTCTAAAATGCCTCTGGAGTCCTGCTGAGATTAGGAAAATCTGATCACGATTCTATGGTTTTAGTTACTGTGTGAAAGGCCTTATGGTGAGTTTCTCATCTCCGGCTACGTTCTGTATGTTGTGTATAGATATCTGTCATCATGTGGGATCCTGATGACCAGGCTGCCTCCTCTCTTGCGGACCGTGTCCAGTCGTCCTGCACTCAATCCAGCCAGAAGCTTTTTCAACCTCACCGATTCCTTTAACAAGAGGAAAGAGTACTCCGAGAGACGCATCATTGGGTAAGGTGTCCCCTATAACGGGACTGAAACGTTTCCAGCTTTATTCAGGTCTGTCTGTTGTGTAGTGTCACTTTACAACCCGAATAGATTCATACATGTCAAGTAAGGAATAAAACACAAAGGATCATGTGGTTATAAGCAAATGATGACGCGTTCTGACGAGAAGTAGATTATAAGTGGATTATTTTTCTGTAACATCATGTCCCGGTGCATTTTATTCCTCTTGTAACGTAGTGATTTGCCAATGATTACGTTTTTTGAATTTAGTAATGAATGACACGTCACGCTTTTAAACTGTTCTATTTAATTATTTGTAACGGTCAAGAAAAGTCAGTTCCTGTTATCCTCTTCGTTTTCTCTTTCTTGAAGCGAATAAGACAAAAGTGCACCCCGAGTTAGTCAACACATTCTGACCAATCAGATTTGAGAATTCAGCAGCACTGTGGTTTTAATAATGATGTACAGAAGTACTGTATATTTAATAATCAGTGCAGCACAGATGGAAGTACTGGTATGCTGATGGCTTTCTGGGTTTCTGTGCCAAGTGTAGAGGTACTTTAAGTTTAACAGAACTCGCATTCAGAATGGTATTAGATAACTACTTTTGGCAAGGGAAGCGCAAAGACTGTGCACACGGGGGACTGAATATTATACAGTAAGCCCAGTCTCGTAAGTGTCACATTGCACATTCCTTTGCCCCATAGTTTACTCAGAAAGAGCAGGCAACTATGGCTGTTTCCCTGAAGCTTGAGAACTTCCAGGTAAAGATTTTAAGGAAGCAGCGTGTCATGACATAGTATTTTAAGAAACCCCATGCAACACCTCTACTGTGCTGATTTAATTTGGACACTTTTTTTAAAGCATGAGAAGCTGCTCAAAAAGATGCAGTCGGCTGGCTTCCTGTGGAAATGGGCCATGACTAAATTAGGTAGGAAATTACAAAAGGAAATTGTTTTAAACTGATTTGTAGACTCTCCAACTTCGACTAATTGAGCAGTTTCTGTTCACTAATCTTTGCAGCGTTATAAAACTGTAAGCCGAGAATTGTGCATGATGAGTAACGTGAAGTTGGAACGATTAAAAAGGTCAACCGATTCACCACTTCTGTAACCGGACTATTGTAATGCACATCATGTTGGTGTTAGCCAAGCCTCCCTATTAGGTTTACAGTTGGTCCAGAATACTGCGAATCGTCTTTTAACAGGAACACACTAGCGAGAGCACTTTTCCCCTGTCCTGGCCTCGCCTCACTGGCTTCCTGTAGGTTTTAGGGTTGATTTTAAGATTCTATTGTTTGCCTATAAACGTTAAATGGGCTAGCTCCAGCCTATCTCTCTGACTTTCTACAAGCACACGTCCCATCAAGGTCACTCAGGCCCACTGACCAGTTGGTTCTGGTCGTCCCAAAATCCAGGTTACAGCACAGGTGAGATGCCTTTGCAGTTGTAGCCCCCAAACTGTGGAACGATTTGCCTCTGCATGTTAGGCTGGTCCCGGTTTTTAAATCCCATCTTAAAACACTTTTACTGCTTGGCCTTCTAACTCCATATGAGAGTTGTTTCCTTCTTTGTATTGTTTTTATGGCCTTGTTGCTTTTATTACTTTGTCTTTTTTAAACTGGTCTTTGTTCTTTTGTTGTGGTGTTTAATGTGTTTTGGGTTTTTTTGCTACTCTGCTGTTTTTAAATGTGCTTTATAAACAAACTTGACCAATGACTAGGCCATGAGACTATAATAAGCAAATATTTGACCTTCACGCATTTGACCTTCCTTATCAGCTTGAGAAAGCGAGTGAGGTTAGTTGGGGTCATGCTTGTAACTCATGGCCACATTGCCCATTTTTTCCCATCGTCTCTTACTGCGTCCTAACGGGTCACCACAGACATTCTTCACATTCTTGTCACGTCAAGCCAGATACGTTTGTACTGCCGGCCCCGAATATGTCGTAAGGTTGCACTCATTCCAGACTCTCTGTCTGTTTTCAGGTTTTCCATGCAAGAGATGTATGACGTTGTGTCCAAGGTTGAAGACTACCTTCACTTCGTGCCCTGGTGCAAGCGCTCAGATGTAGTGTTCCGGCGCACTGGTTTCTGTAAGGCCAAGCTAACAGTGGGCTTTCCCCCTGTGGTGGAGAATTACACGTCTCTCGTTACGACAGTGCGCCCCCATTTGGTGAAGGTAGGTGTTTACTGTAGAAGAACTTTGGTATGCCTTGAAAATGACTGCATGTTAACTTGAGCAAGGGACCTATGATGATCTATATTGCGTTACGTGTCCTGTTTTGTCCACAAGGCTTCATGTTCCGATGGTAAACTGTTTAATCACCTGGAGACGGTGTGGCGCTTCAGTCCTGGCCTACCCGGCTACCCCCGAACATGCACCCTGGACTTTGCTGTAAGCAACGTGAAAAGACTTGTGCTTGTCCGTTTTGTAACTCATCCTTGAAAGAGCCATTTGTAAAGATATGCACCTGTTGGTGCACCTTCTACGTTGTCCATGTAATGAGCATCGAGTATGATTAAACCATTTGTTTAGCTAGCTGGTACAATTTTACTTGAATACTAAACCACTATAATCACTAAAAAAAAACTTGTACACCATGAATTGGATAGATATTTAAACCTATTTGTAGTCCGAGGCCAGAGATTAATCATTGAGCTAAAGCTCTTTAATCACATGTACGTAAAAAAACAAAAAATCAAAAAAGGTGTTTTATTCTTATATGTATAAGTATATGACATATTAGTTAATTTGATCACTTGAGGCTTGAGATAAATGTCTATAGTTTCACAGTGTGTTCAGGTCCTGGTCAGTGACTGTATTAACTACCCCGTCTCTTTCTGTGACAGATCTCCTTCGAGTTCCGCTCCCTGCTGCATTCTCAGTTGGCCACCATGTTCTTCGATGAAGTAGTGAAGCAGATGGTGTCAGCGTTCGAACGACGGGCCTGCAAGCTGTACGGCCCCGAGACACAGATCCCACGCGAGCTGATGTTCCACGAGGTCCACCACACGTAGCGTCTCTCCACACGGAGGGGCTTCCGGGGCGGGAGGGCATTAAGGGAGTAGTGGTAAAGGGTGCTTTCAGAGAGGGGTAGCTGACAGACACAACTCTACGTGCCTCAGTATCTACAGTGCCTGGTCCAAACAAAACCATTTGATTTTACATTTTTATCCTAAGTTATTTTTGAGGCTGGATCTAATTTGGTGGCTTAACATTGTTAAGCATATAGCTGCATCACTCCATCTCCAATGATCTTTTTAAGAACTGCACTTTGAGCCATACTGTTGAATGGCAGCTGGACCATGTGGAAGGTCTGTCGAGAGCTCAGCGAACAGATATTGGTTTTGTGAATGGTGCGAATTAGATGGAGACGGTTATTTGGCATGTGTGGGATTAGGATTGAACCAGGCTTGTTACTTTTTGAAACATCTTGTAAGCTTTTGGCATGTGTGAGTCTGTCTTTTTTTTTTTTTTTTTTTTATTAAATAAACACACAGACAGTTTAAGAAGAACTGGACTTGTCCAGTACAGGTGTTGTGCGTTGCGCATCGCCAATATACAGCACCAGTATTTTTTCAATCATGTCTGTTTTTCGTTCACACACTCACGAGGGACTTGATTCGAGTGCCCTGTGTATAAAGGGCACACTGTATGTATGCTTTGACTGCCGCAGTAGCTGAGTGCATGAATTCAGTCAGTGCTACATGTAAGACTGACAGGCAGCAACCCTTCCACACCAGCATCAGTAGGGCTTTCCATGACATGAAGTGCGATGAGAAACAACATATTACACGAACACTTCACTTGCACAGCAATAACTTTTTCCCTGTGCAGTGTAGTGGCATGATTGCCAAATCTGGAGGAGTGATGAGAAGTTGGCACATGTATATAATTTTAACTGCTGAATGTTCACTGATGGGAGCACAATACGTAACATCTTATGGTGTCTCAGTCAAGGGACAAATGTTTTATTGTAAAAGTGTGCAATATATTTGTAAAGTTAGATTTTTAACAGATAGATCCTTGCACCTTTACTAAAGGGGCCCAAACTCAGGGGGCTGATGGGAAAATACACAACACGGCTTTCCTGAGATCGCTGTAAAGTGAGGCTGAGCAAGCTTAGACCTTAACGATTCAGATCGACCTGCATGCCCTTACTGCTTTCGAACTTAGCACATCACATTATTTATCATTGTCTTCTAACATATATTCATAGACATCATATGATCTATTTATTTTGGTTATGGGAAAACCACATGTATATAACTAACATAAGACTAGACTACAGTGTATAATAGATATTTTTTGTTTCATGTAGTGAGACGTTATTTTAGTAGTTTTGATTGGGGTGTTTAATGAGTGTTATGGCGAGTATGTATCCTGCCTGCATGGTTTATAAACTATTTTTATATTTAAAAATCAGGCTTCTTGTGTGGTGTGGTTTTTATCCAGTATCTTGTTTGCCAGCATCAAGTTCAGACTAGTTTCACCTTCAAAATAGATGGGTCATGTGAGAGATAATACGACACCTCTGACTACATGCTTCACAACAGCTGGTGGACAGACAGTGTACTCTACATAACAAAGGTTGCATATAATTCAGTGAAAAAACTATTCTCGTGAGAAATACATTACATGGCGAAATAGACAAAAAAAAAATTTTTTTTTTGTCTGTGTCCAAAATGACCAGACACTTCATTTTATTGGTTTTGTTCTAATAAAATCAGAAGGGCCTAGTAGTTTTCTTTTCCTGAAAAGAAACAAAACGAGGAATGGGTCTGATTTAACGTGTCTGCCTGATAGCTGCATGAAACATGAAAGGTAATTTGTGTTTCTATAAGAGGCATTATAATTGGCAAATAACTTGCAAGTACATCCATGACTTTAAAAAGAATTGACAATTCTAACTCTAGAGGACTGATGTTGCACTTCATAACACTTTTACAAACCCGCACATACCAAACTGCCGGTAACCCAAGCGAGCTCTGCTCTTTTTTTACTCCACCTGTAGAGACCGCACCCCTGTGAGGTTATTGGCAAACAGCACTGTTCAAAAAGGGAGTACAAATCTTATTTTGAGTACTTTTGGAACGTCACATTTTATTAAATAAAAAACCCCCACAATTACCAATAACTACTATACAAAACATTTGTTGATTACTACCACACATTTGTAAAGTAACTTACTTTAATTGAAAAGAAAAAAAAAAAAAGATTAATCACTATGAAGGTTATTTTATGCTGAATAGCAGTTTTAGGACTATCACTGGACATACTTAGTAGGATGCGCATTGTGATCATGTACGGCTTCTTTTAAACTGCTGCCCAATAATTTGTATCCAAAATCCATTTCCAATAACTCCAGTCACGGCTGAAGAAGCACCAACCCACCCCCCGAAACCCATTAGACAAAGACAAGTGACAGAATCTAGGTTTAAACACTCGAAACACTCTCATATCTGTTTCCTGGTATTCTGTGTAAGCAGCTCTTGTTTCAGCATTGGTAGTATTTATTTACTGTACATCAGGAACAGCCCCAAGTCTTCGGTGAGATACTTTTAATCGTCTTGGCCGACGAGTGAATGTTTAGTACAGGTGTAAACATGACATGTACACAAAAAAGACAAACTGGGGAGGAAAAAAAAAAAAAAAAAAAGAGGAATTTGCGGACATCCGGCTCGAGTGCCTCACACGTTGGTTCTCCATTTAAAGGCAGATTTCAACCCTTGTGTATTGTTTCTGAAGCTTTTTAGCACAACAGATTCACATTTAGCAACAAGTACTCCAGCCTTAATTACTATTCACTCAATGCATAAATAGGACAGATTACAAGAGCATTCTGGCTGCTTTCCATATTAACTACTGACTAAACTGAGCATGTTGAGTATGGACTGGTCACACAGGCAGAGTCTGTTCACTTGCTGCTTGTCTTCAGGGTCAGGTCAGCTTCAGCCCCGAATGGAGAGGCGAGATCAGACTTGGTTTTTTTTAGAAGAATGTGGGATGGGGGTCATCCAGTTCTTCTGCATTGTCACACTCCTAGGCAGGCGAGAGAGTTCAAGGGAAGGGTCAACCTGTGCCCCCTGCCCTGACCCTCCCTACCTTAAAGTCTGTATGGCACGTGTGGTAGAGGGGTTTAGAATCCCATCCCACCCATCCCACCCATACCGCCCATGCCCCCCATTCCTCCTGGCATTTCCTTCTCCTCCTTGGGCAACTCCGTGACCACAGCCTCCGCGGTCGAGAGCAGGGATGCGACACCAGCAGCGTCCAGTAGTGCTGTCCTTACCACCTGCAGGGGGCGCCAGAGAGAGCGAGACTGTTAGCACATCTGCAGCATCTTTCAATTCACAGCAGATGGCACCCGAGCTTTCATGTTCATGGATCATTCTTGCCATGCACGAACTAAAAATCTCAAACACCTAACAAACACACCTTCGTAGGGTCGATGATTCCTCTGCCCACCATGTTGACGTACTCGCCGTTAAGGGCGTCATAGCCGATCTCAGCGCCACTCTGCAGGATTTTTTCCACCACCAGAGAACCCTCCACTCCTGCGTTCTTAGCGATGGTCATGGCAGGGATGCGCAGCGCTCTGCGGATGATGTCGATACCTAAGGAAGAAACGTCTGTATTGGTTAAAACCACACCCGAACACTACAACTGTGCAACCGTTAATTCCATACCTTCCCCCCCCCCCACAATACTTACCGATCTTCTGGTCATCGTTGATAGGTTTGATGGAGTCCAGGGCAGGGATGCAGCGCAGGAGAGCGCAGCCACCTCCGGGAACAATGCCCTCTTCGACAGCAGCCCTAGTGGCGTTCAGAGCGTCGGTCACTCTGTCTTTCTTCTCATTCACCTCCACGTCACTCGTTCCACCAACCTACAACAGAGCACATAAACCACTTTTACCCTACTGCATTACAGCTTAATAGGCATTAAGCCTGTCTTAAGCATTAAGACATTTCTAAGTCTGCTTCCTTACCTTGAGTACAGCCACGCCGTCAGAAAGCTTGGCCAGGCGCTCGTTGAGTTTCTCCTTCTCGTAGTCACTGGTGGTGGTCTCCAGCTGCTCGGTGATCTCCGCGGCACGCTTCTCGACGGCAGCTGGATCACCACCGCCCTTCAGCAGCATGGTGTCGTCCTTGGTCACGACCACCTCGCCCACGCGGCCAAAGTCGTGCGTCTGTATGTCCTCGACAGCTAGGCCGACAGCCTCGTCGCCGAACACCTGAATGATCAGAGAGGCATACGTTATAATCTTGCACAGGCCAAGTTGTATTTGAAAGACACGATGTCTTCGATTAAAAATACGTACAGTTCCTCCAGTAGCAATTGCCATGTCTTTCAGCTGGTTCTTCCTGTTGTCTCCGAAGCCTGGGGCCTTTACTGCCACAACCTGCAGTCCAACCTTCAACCTGGAGGAGTTAAATACATGTTAAAGCCTGAATGTTTTAATTAACAGAACAGTTTTAGGAATAGAAATTAACATATTTACATAGAGCTGTATTTAGAATAAGCTTCTAAAAACTCCAAGGCAGAAACAGACTGACTTTACTGTGATTATACATAAACATGTCCTGTATGGTAAAATTATTACCTTTGTCTATCTTACATCATCAGGCTCTAAACTGCTACTGTGCCATTGGTGCTATATCATGGCTGCACTCTGAGCCCAGCTCCATATAAGCTATCAACTGATGTAAAACTTAGGAAGCAAATTAAAAAAAAAAAAAAAAAGACAAACCTGTTAAGGACAAGAGTGCTAAGGGCCTCTCCATCTACATCCTCAGCCACAATGACCAGGGGTTTACGGTGCTGGTTGGCAATCTCCAGGGCTGGCACGATGCTCTGGACACTGGATATCTTCTTCTCACTCAGAAGCAAGTAGGCATCTTGGAACTCGCACTTCTGACCTATTGAGAATAGAGCATAGATACCGAGTGAAGGAGAGTTTAGGGATAATTACACCAGATGCGTTTCAGGGACCGTACTCTGTGTATGCTGACCTTTAGCTGTGTTAATAAAGTAGGGTGAGATGTAGCCACGGTCAAACTTCATGCCTTCAATGATCTCCAGCTCATCGTGAAGAGTTTTGCCATCCTGGATGACACAGAGGAGTTAAAAAATCAGGGAAATGTTCAACACGTTTAAACGTAACTAAACCAGCAGGGAAACACGTACCTTTACAGTGATCACTCCTTTACGTCCCACTTTCTTCATGGCGTTGGAGATGATCGTACCGACTTCAGTGTCTCCGTTAGCGGAAATAGTGGCCACCTGTGAACATGAAGTGGGAACATTTATCAGTCAACTGACTAAAGTAATAATCCCGCTGTATATAGAACACAATGCCTTCCATTAACGATGCTGTACACAAACTCTTACCTGAGCGATTTCCTCAGGTGTAGTGACTGGTTTGGACAGCTTCTTGAGTTCGTCGATGACCGTTTCCACAGCGAACATGACTCCTCTGCGGATCTCTACGGGGTTGGCACCTTTGCTGATGGTGTCAAAGCCCTCCTTGGCAATGGCCCGTGCCAGTACAGTGGCGGTGGTGGTGCCGTCACCTGCCTCCTCGTTTGTGTTATTGGCCACATCCTGCACCAGCTTGGCCCCGATGTTCTTGTACTTGTCTTTAAGGTCAATACTTTTGGCAACTGTGACTCCGTCTTTGGTGACCTTTGGGCTGCCCCAGCTCTGCTCAATGATAACTGTGCGTCCCTGATGAATGACAAACACATTATGAGGACTACAATCTGAAAGACTGACATGAAACAGATCAACTATGCAATGGAGTGCAAAGGAAATACACTGCCCAGTCCCTAGTCACCAAGTTTGTAAAGTTTAAAACAATGCTGTCGGGATACTTTAAAATTAATTCTGACCTCTATTACCAATACTAATATAGAATTATACAAATGATCATTTAAGATAAATCATAATAATACAGACCAACCTTTAACCATGCTACATAAAATGTTTACCAGTATATATAGAATATATTTTTGGCTCATAATCTGGTGTTTTTGCACATGGTCATCAAACAAGCCAACAACACACTAACCTTTGGTCCCATAGTGACAGCTACTGCATCCGCTAACAGG
>JAQQZR010000035.1:6615528-6625868 GCA_030068235.1 Notoglanidium macrostoma | reverse complement strand
GTCCAAAGACATGCAGATTAGGTCAACTGGCTACTCTAAATTGCCCATAGGTGTGAATGCGAGCGTGTGTGGCTGTGGATTGGCTCCAGCTTCCCTGCGACCCAGACGGATAAAGCGGTATAGATAATGGATGGATAGATTGGAGATATTTTCACTTGTTGAGATGTCATTATTGCAATGTGCCAGTCCCCAAAGCTCCCATCCTCTATAAGCATTTACAGCTTGAAGTAAGCTACACAGCACAACTACAACAATACAATTTTGATACATTCAAAATGGGATGGCCTGTAATGTTTATATAGAGCAGATTATCACAAGTAACTTTTTAATTACGATATTTCTTTGATAAAGGAAATCCTCATCACAAGCCGTCTATTGCCAAGTCACGCAAAACGTCAGGGACGTGATCGTGGCAGGATTCAAGACAATTTGTGTTATCAACCTCACATATGTTCACTGCATAAAATTACTCATCCTGTATAAAACATTGGACCCTGTATTGATTGTATTGAGGTGGGAGTTATAAGATGTGTAACCTGGACTATATCCGCCATCTTCCATGTCCTTGTCTCCTGGTGGAGTGTGTGGCGGGGACCGACAGCTCCGTCTGGGACTCGCCACTCTGCCGTTACACCTCCCAGCGCCTGCCTGTTGGAGCACAGAGCCCACGAAGCGCACACCTCCCCGAGCATTACAGTTAACCTGAACAATCCACAAAACGCAGCGTCAACATAAGCATGAGTGACACAAAGCGGCTTGTGCGTGCGATGTGAAACAATTTGGTTCAGGAAAAACAAAGACCACCTTGTAGGGTTTCTTTAATCGCTCATACAAAATTTATAATTTGGGACAAAGACATTAAATGCAGCACTGAAAATGTGCACTTATATTCATACTGCGTAAACACTGACCCGGTCTACAAGTGCTCTCACGGTGTCGCTGGTCAGGGAATCTCCGGGCAGTGGCCACTCCTCAACCCGCAGCACTGGCACGCTGTGAACCATGGCCACTGCGTGCTTACTGCAACAAACACAGGCCCACACACAAACGTTCACTTTAGGAAAATTCCAGCCTAATAAAAGACAATTGTTGGCGTTCTAAGCAAGCAAAGGGAAAGAAGACCACACTGTGATTGTATGTGGGTTTCTCACAGAGGGCAGTTTCATTTTGCACATGTCCTGTTGCAGAGCCTGTGAAACGCATGACCTCTATGGTGATGAACCCTACTGAAGGTCATGCTTGATTTGTCATGGGCTGAAGGTCAGCACACGAGGCTCATAAACGGCTCTATGGCTTTCCTAATCATTTTCCTACACATCCGAACAACTCTCCAGGCACAAGCTGTTGCGTCTTACTTTTTCCTCTACTACAATGCTAACTACGTCAAGCCTCAGTAGGCATGCCGACCTGGATGCTTCTTCTCTTCTTGGTTCCTGCGCATGCCATCTGCGATGTTTACATCTTTGCGTGGACTCCTTAATCTCCTCATGCGAGGACATGACATTTTCTCCCAGCTACATTCAGTGTATATCCTCCTCAGATGAAGACCATTGGGTATTACAGTTTTGCCAAATTTCTTCCTGTTTGAAGACATTGATCAAGTTCTACAGTTATCAGGTGCCAAGGAGCAGAAATTGAGGAGAAACTACAAGGCACACATTAGAGTTTGGGTCTCAGGAGGCTACAAAGCCCTGAATTCCTCCTGAAGTGCTAATTCTGTCTGAAGCTTTGTGGCCTTTCTGTTACGGTCGATGATCCCACATGGACCTTAAAACGGTCCCAAGACTTGCCCTTGCTTCAGTGGATAATCTCACCTGGATACTGTAGGTTTGTATGCAAGAACTGCTTCATAAAGAATGTACTGTGTTTACTCCAGGACTCAACATAACACTGAACATCACACTTAATGCTTCTATAACTGTTTTCTGTAATGGTTTATAAGAAAAGGATGGGTTCCACTTTCCTCTCAAGTTCAAATAATTTCTTTGCCACGGTCGCATCTGGCTTGCTCATTAGCGATCTGACTCTGCATCTGTAATTAAAATGGAAATACCTGGGGCGTTGTCTGGTCAGGATGGCCCGGTAGAGCAGGCTGCAGGGTAGAGAGCGTGTGCGGCCAACAGAGAGGATGATGGGATGCAAGGCGGCCAGCACATAGCCCTGAGTGTAGTATGGCTGCAGGGCCTGAGGCAGCTCACACAGAGAGGATAGGTACTGCACTGTGGGTCGATTACCTGAGAAACACCAAGTAATGCAAAATGAATTAAAAGGTCCACTATGTAGGATTCAACCACTTGAATGCCCCTCCCTTAACCCTCCCATTCCAAGCGCGTATTAGAACCTACGGTGGTCGTCAGGTGCCTGTAGCATACTTCCAAGTACTTACATTCACACTCCCTTGCTTTACCCGTGATAAATAATAAATATGAAGAAGTATAAATATGCTCCATTTATCAAAATGTGGGTTCTCAAACTTGTTAGCCAGCACCAGCGAACACCGATTCCTTTTCCGTTTTCTTCCTTATGTTCCTTTCTTCTCCTTTGTCGTTCTTCCGGTGCTTCCTTCCGGATTTGCTCTGCCGCTTGTAAAAAAAAATGTGCAAGTCGGAAGGCGCTCTAGAGGTTTGTCTGTTCTGGGCTACTGTAATCGTGCAACATGGCGGCTCCCTATGTAGATATACATCCAATCTAGCCGGCTGCGTGTGCACATTTATGACATTGAGCACTGTTCCTTTTGGAACTGTTCCATTACATTCATTCATTTAGCATTATTTGACACCCAGGTGCAGTTTAGAGGAGCTAAATTATAGTAGTGAGACCGTAACAAAGAATTATGAGTAAACAAAAGTCTCGCACACAACGAACAAACATGAGGCAGTGACAGTATGCTGTTTTGCTTGTTATGGATTTGTAATGAAATGAATATGGGGTACACTGGCACACCAGTCGTTCTCACTACACTAACCCCAAACACGCTTCCTGTGTCCACAAAAGAGCTGCTGTTCACAGCATGCACACTTGCACATTCCCACATACACACAACACACTCACACGAAAGTTTGAGTTTTTCAGTACGTTTAAAGACAGGCACAGGCATGAAGTCAAGCCAACTAAATCTCCTATTCAAATTTCACCTCCACTCCTAAGACGCACTACTGTGTCCTCATGCTTACACTCATTAAAGGATAATCACTGTTCTGCGATCCTAGTCTAGAACTTAATTAGCAACGGTAATGCCATGCTTAGGCAAGCATGGGTTCTCGTGCTGGCCAGAAACATTTCCCTGTCACTGCATGCCATGTGCTCAATATCACACCTGAGCCAGCAGAGACATGGAGCCGACAGCTCATACGGGAAGGAGCGAGGGTGTTTGTATTTGCTGGGCAACAAGAACAACACAGACCTCAGAGAGGGCCGTGCTTTTATTCCCCGGGGACCCCCTCTCACGCTCCCTCCAGCCTACCTCCATTTAAACTCACACACTGCACCCTCTGTTCTCTGCTCATCATGCAACCGAGAGCGCGAGAGAGAGGGGGGGGGGGGACAAGGAGGAGGAGGAGGCAGTAAGGATACGATGTGAAGGAAAATGGAAGAAGAAATGCAAAGAAAGTACAAGTAAAAAATGAAAGAAAATGAAGTAAAGAGGATTAGAGGAAGTGAAGAGAGAAGATAAAGCAGAGAAACTGTGGGGCTTGCAGGGTGGCAGTTTGTAGGGAGAGGAGAAAAGCAGGGAACGGGGTCGAGAGAAGGAAGGAAGAATTTATGGGAGGTTTTATGGTGCAGAAAGCGTTTGAGAGAAAAGAAAAAAAATAGCGTATGTGTATTAAAGGGGCATTTGGGCGGGTGAGACAGACATGCTGTAAGGATGAAACAGAAGCTGCAGTGAGGAAAAACAGTTTATGTCTGTTGCTCTTAACTCATAAACACTGAAATATAAAGGATGAACACGGATTAAACAGTATCATGCAGATGCAGTTCACATTAATGATTGGATATGGAATTATACATTTTAACAAAGCGAGACCAGTTTAGGAACAGAGCAAAAAAGAAACTAAAATACGGGAGCAATAGCATTAATTTGGAAACTCGGAATCACAAACGAAAAGAGAAAACTCTTAATGGCCTGTCCAGGCTTCTGTAGCATTCGCGTTAGCCAATCGTCAACTCACTGATCAGGGTTTGGAGTCTCAAGGTGGCAAATTTAAGAAAAACAAACTTAGTTTATTTAGAATGATTACACTGACTTCATCTGGCACATGTACTTTTTTTATGGATTTGTTCAGGGACACAGGAAGACAAGGCCCTGAGCTTAATCTCCAGACCTGACTCCTCTTTATAGTCACTAATACTCATTCTGCATCAGCATTTCTACTTCTGCGTCGACATAACATGTCTGAGAAAACTGCCTTTAGATCCTTTACTCAGAAACTTTTGTTTCATTAAACTTGACTAGTCTGACCTCTTTCTTAAAGTAATCAAAGTACATTTTTCCAAGATGTACATGTCCCCATACTGAATGGCAATTTATGTTTTTGCACTATCCTCACGGGCTTTGACTTTGGTAAAGCAAGCATGCTTGTCGTCACCATGGATTTGTTCTTTCTTGTTCACAATTACTAGCGGACCTGAAGTCCATTTTCAATTGTTAGCTTTCAGCATTAGAATAAGTGGACTCATCACTTTCATCAGCTGTAGACCACTTGACTACCAATAAAGTCACCATTCGTGGCTCCTCAGTGGTAATGTTGGGAACCAAAACTTGGTGCCAAATTAGAACTGAATTTAAAAGACCAAATACCAGGAACCCATACAAAAATTGTAGTTTATTTTGCTTACGGGCTCCCTAAACTCGATAATCCTTTGTTATTGCAAACAAAGGCTACATGTCTGCAAGGACATACGCAGCTATCTGCCAGGACCTGTCTACCACGCATCAATGCAACAGCATGTCCATTTGTTCATATACAAGCTAGCATGCATGGTTAACGTCATGACAGTGTGAGAGGTGGACCCTTACTACTTTTATGTTATCTAAACATTCCCATAACCATTTTATAATTGATATAGAATTATAAGAACCGGAAACAAAAAGCTAGATCGGAATTCATAAAATTCAAACAATACCCACAGTGGCACAACAGAAACGCATTTACCCTATCGTTTGGATCTCTGGCCTGGAGTCCATGAGAGAGTGGGAGGAAAGGTATTACTCTCTCTCCTGTCAATCTCCTGTATGTCGACGAAGGCAGACAGCCATTTCCCCTGAGCGTATTCAGCGCCCCGTGACGTAGCATGAGCAGAAGATTGAAAAAAAGATATGATGGCTGGCTTCACATGACTTGGAGGAAGCATGTGCTAGCCCCCATGGTGGTAGCTGTTGTGTGATAGGTGAGAGCTTGCTGGTGGGTATGAATTGGCAAATGGCCAAATAATAATAATAAAAAGTAAGTCTCCATTCCGAATAAGCTGCTTGTGAATGCAAAAGCCATTAAACTGGACGCCGAAGATGCCTTCAGTTCTGATCCATACCGAGTTACACAGGAGTCAATTAGATTTAAAACTAATATTCATCATCATTTCCCTCAATCTGCTATATACTAGCAAATTGATTGGGGACACTGGTGGCTCTGCGGTCAAGGCTATATATATATATATATATATATATATATATATATGTAAATGGCATTAATAAAAACACTTGTAAAGTTATGCACTGTCTGCTGAGCGCTGAGGAAAACCATTTGAGAATGATTTGCGCAATAAGTTTTGACTTGTTTGGGCCCATGCTGGTTCAGCACCATATGCTTAACCGCCGTGGGCTAAAAATACCACATACAGCGTATAATCTACGGACCTCTACGAGCAGGGAGCAATTTTAACTCTGGCATTGTATCACGAGGCTGAAGTATCTCTAGACACTTTTGTACGAATGCTTAAACTTGTCTAGAGCCTGAAGACAGGCTGATAGTCTAGAACGTGCTGCGAGGTCAGTGTAAACGTCCTCAAAGAGTTTGAGTGCAGCGCTAATCCCCTCACTCACTTGGAGACATCTGAACACGCTCTGGAGTTCAAAGCAGCAACCCTGAAGATGGAAGATTCTTGCCATTGTGGGTAATAGCTTTGTGGTAATCAGACCTCAGCCAGCATTAAAAACACACATAAATACATGCTTAATGCCAGAGAGCGTTCCTGCTGTTGTTTATCCGAACTAAATCATTCGCAGAACAGCCTGATTTCACAGGGTTATTTGAAGTTGAAGCTGATCTGAAAAATCCTCCTGCGTTCCACTTCCTCTCGTTTGCGTTTAAAGGAAAGATAAGCGCTAACTTGTAACAAATCCTCAGGTAACTTCCTCCTCAACCATTTAAAGCTTCACAATTAGATTGGACCACGAATCCCTATATCTTACAACTGAACAGTCTGTAATAACAGGATGCCAGTTCTTTTTTGTAGAACCTTCAGAGTCATGTATACTTTTGTTTACTCACACTCTGAAGCTGGCTTTTAGAAGAGACAGGCTTTAGAAATCGTGAGGACGAAGTGCTTTCCAGCTGCGGCTCTGGAAAGAGGAGTGGTGTCTGAATGGGTGGTTTCAATCGATCCATCGAGACACCTCCAAACACTACGATATTCAAATATTGTACAGACGTGCGAGCTACAGAACATGAGGTTGTTGAAATATAAAATTGATATTCAAGTCATTCCTTTCCATTAAAACCTCTTAAAGCTGCTGTGATTTTTTTTGATTAGCATTCTGGTAGATATCACTACAATCGAAGCTTTGAGGGGAAAAAAAACCCTAAAAATTGATGATTTGAGAAATAAAATATGTGATTGCCTTTGGCTCTATAATTGCACATAATTATACACAGTCCAGCTGTAGTAACCAATCAGGAAACTGTACAGACACCCCAGACAAACACAGACTATAAATAGAGAAGAAGCACACTGCTAAGTTCATGTAGTAGGACATTATAACGGCTTTGACTACTTCTGAAGTACGGGTCGTTATTGTTTTTGGTAGAGCTTGTACTTTATGCTTTCCTAACTTTTTCAATGTTACCTTGTAACGTTAGCTGTTATTTTTTACTATTTAGCTTGAATTATCTTATTAAGTAGCTATGTTCAGTGAAGCAGTTGCACATATAGATAATTCCACAAATTCAACTGCAATAAGTTTTTAAAACTTCACATCATCTGAAATTTGGTATTAACTGAACACATGCGCTGCTGGTCACCTCTACTATCTTGCACTGTTTGCATTCAGGACGTTGGTGGAAGAAGTTGAAAGTGGAGAGATGTTTGAATGGAAGACAAGCAATAGCTGCAAACACTGCTTACAGCAACTTCAATGGGAAAACTGAACACCTGGTTACAGACATTAGACCATAACGGTGGTGTGACGGCTGAAATGTCATCACCTCCGTGATAGCCTCAGATTCTAGTTCTTAGCCGACAGGAGTGCAACCTGATGTGGTCGTCTGCCGTTGCTCTTCTGTGTTGTGCATTCGGAGATCATTTCTGCTCACCACAGTTATAAACAGTGCTTATTTGAGTTACTATAGACTTCCTGTCAGCTCAGACAAATCTGGTCATTCTCCTCTGATCTCTCTCATCAACAAGCCGTTTCAGCTTGCAGACCCTCTGCACACAGGATGTTGTCTTGTTTTGTTTTTTTTGCACCATTCTGCATAAACTCTAGAGACGGTTGCGTATGAAAATCCCAGGAGATTTATGAAATACATAAACCAGCACGTCTGGCACCAACAACCATTCCACAGATAGTCACAGAGATCCCACTTTTTTTCCCCTCTGGACTGATGTTTGATGTGAACATTAACTGAAGCTATCGCCCTGTATTTACGATTTTATACATTGTGCTGCTGCGACATGATTGGCTGATTGTATAACTCCAGAAATGTGAGGGGTTCCTATTAATGTGCATGGTAAGTGTAGGTTATTTATAAAAAGCAATCATGTGCTAAGTTTGATATACACATTTCAAATAGATTAGAAAAGTTTTCTTGTGCGCTATATCACATCTGTAAGGGTTCCTTGGAACAACAACAACAACAGTAGCAGGCCTAAGAACTGTTTATGTGGTCTTCACTACAGAAATGTAGAATTTTATGTGTAAAGGGTTTATGTGAATTGCACCACTTTTTTTTTTTTTTTGCCCTAATGCCAGGAGAATGAGAAAAGCTCTCCTGACCCATTTCTAGATTTGATCCTGCTGTTGCTATGAGAATGGGAAGATTCTTCAACTTAAACTGAGCTGTGCCAAAATGCCACATTTATACAGTGTGGTACCAGGGTTTAGGAATTTCAGTGGGTGTTTCAGGTTGGTAGAGTCACATATCTGAAACAGATGGCGTTAGAAATAAACAGAATTTAGTCATATAACCAGGAATCATGAATCCCTGCCAAACTTCTCCAGATGAATCCTAGTGGCATCAATAAGCAGAAAAGCCAGACGTACCTTCTAGGCTGAAGTCCAGCAGCACGTACTCGTGCACGGTGTCGGTTTTGGTCTCCACTTGCGGTCTCCTCAGGGTGGAGTAAATTTTGCCCGGGCTGCTGTCCTCAGGCTCCTCCAGTTTACGCAGTCCACATCCCATCGTGGCGGGATCTCCGGCGTGAGCGCGCACTCTAGAACCCGAACCTGACAAAGCCGAACCGACTCCCGAGCACGCGCAGAAGGGCGCGCTTTCGGGCAAGAGCCTAATTCTCCATTCTCGGTTCCGTAAACACCGGACCACACAAAGTGCTGCGCGCGCCCTGCGGAAAAAGTTCAGTCGCAAGACCGGAGGTTTAAAAAAAAAACAACAAACCAAACAAAAAGACTGAAATAATCTTTAAAAAAAGTTAAACATTCAAAAGTTAGTTCAGAGACGTTATATCCAGCTGCGCACCGGCTATTCTGTGCCTAGTAAATGTGTTAAACTGTGAAATGAGCTGAAGAAATGGCTTCCATACCAACAGAGCTTTGGCAGTTAAAACAAAAATCCTAACTCGTGGCTGGAGAGAAGGGGCGGGGCGGAGAGGGACCTGAATGAGTGGGCGGGAAAAGGGGGCGGGACGAGAGCTGTCGGACAAGTGCGCATGCGTAATGATGGTCCAACCCGTAGACTGGGTATCTCAAAATGGTCCAAAAAGAGTGTGATGTTAGTCGCGTTAGGTCTAATATTAATATTTCCGACAGTATGAATATGCACCATAATATACAGGAAAGGAACAGTACAAATAGACAAAGGTTTAATAGACAATTGTACATAGTCCTGTATTGAACAAAAAGTGATAATAACCAGTTTACGCTACACATACACAATGATTATCTCTGCCTAATGCCCAAAAGTATGCAGACACCTGATCATCGCACTCATATGTGGTCGTTCCTCAACCTGATGCCACAAAAAGTTTGGAAGCACACAATTGTATAGGATGTTTTTGTATATTGTAGCTTTACAAGTTCCCTTCACTGGAACTAAGTCCATAAAGACATGGTTTGACAAGGTTGGAGTGAAAAACAACTCAAATGTCCTGCACAGAGCCCTGACCTCAACCCCACTGAACATCTTTGGGATTAACTGGAATGCCAACTTTGCCACAAGCCTTCTCATCCAACATCAGTGTCTGACCTCACTATACTCTTGTGTCTGAATGAGCACAAATCCCCACAGCAACACTCCAAATGTAAGCGAAAGTGAAAGTTATTATATCAGCAAAGGAAGTACCATCATTATATTAATGCCCATGGTTTTGGAACAAATAAAAACAAGCACATAGGGGAGTGATGGTCAGGTCATACTTTTAGAACACACAGAAGAAACACACACACACACACACACACACACACACACGCACACCCAGCCTTGCTGGCAGATTTCTTTTTGAGCAGTTTTAAAGAGAAGTGTGATACCTAAGGTAGATCAGATTCCAGCTGATGGACAAAATTGGACCAGCATAATTAGACATAATTAGGATTTGATTTTATTGGCTAATTTTTTTAGGGAATGCTAAGACTGTCTGCCTTTAATGTGTTTTGTGATATACTTACATAATTCCAGGACAGTACTGACAAAGTAGCTGGTATTTAGTAAATCTTATTGGTTGTCTTGCACTCAGGTAAGTTTGGCCTCCTGTGTGAATTGCTGCAATTTTTTTTTGTTTGTTTTATAAAGTTCACTGTGAGGCCATTTCCGGGTTGACACTTAAAACAACATATGCTAAATATAATACCAATGTTAAGGGTAGGTAAAAAAAGAAGGAATGGACACACACACACACACACACACACACACACACACACACACACACACACACACACACACACACACAGG
>JAQQZR010000035.1:6599015-6614766 GCA_030068235.1 Notoglanidium macrostoma | reverse complement strand
CACACACACACACACACACACACACACACACACACACACACACACACACACACACACACACACACACACACAGGTGGCTAACAGGTTTGTTTAGGTACAATTTTGTTTTAAGCTTAATCAGGTTTAATCAGGATTTGCCATACTAAATTTGCATGAGCAAATAGAAAGGGTGGTAAACACAGATTTTGTACATCTTAGTAATCATGACCTCTTAGTTTTTCTTTATCAAAGTTATATTGTTGCAATACAAAGAAGGAGGGCTGCCAGATGAACCATGCCTACTTGAGGCTTTAACGAAAACAAACCAAACAAGAGAAAAGGAAGGAAAGAGGCCTCCGTATAGAGGGAAAGAGGGAATATGTGTAAAGAGACATAGTGTGCCCTCAACCCACCTCCCAACAAGAGGGTATGAATCTATTTATACATTCTTGTGGGTGAGTCAGGCCCAGAGCAGGCCAATGTGGAAGGAAAAGGAGGAAAACACTGAGCTGATGGAAAAGCTTGTTTCTGTTCCACCTGTCAACCAGACAGTCTCAAACAATGCCCACCTGCTGGGTTCTGCATGGCACAGACAAAGAAAAATCAGCAGAACCTGCCACAGGGACGCACTGCGTGTAAAAAGGGTTTTATGGCTCATTTTAGGAATCTTTATTGAGGACCTGCTGCACATATGTGAGATTGAAGAGAGCTGATAAGAGTGTTGTTTCCACCTCTACTTTGTTTCCAAATTCATTCTTCCAAAACATCTTTGTGTCAAATTTCCTGTTGTTTTTACTAATGTGGATATGAGCCATTTGCTAATCTTATATTGCTTTTAATTTTCAGGCTGTATTATTAAGGAATGTTCAATTAAACAGCACTAATTTACCACTACCATTACCTTCAGGTGGCATGTTATGTGGTAACTAGGTTTTGTAAGGCCAAAACTCCAAATATACATTTTGAAAGACCAAATCTAGGCCACCCACAGGAAAGCAATGTAATTCTTAAGCCACACCCCAGTGTTGTGCGGAAGGACACCCATGTCCTTTCTAAACCAGCAGCCTGAGTATAATCAAACCCTCAGCACAGCAAGGCCAATTATTCTCCAGAAAATAAATTGACCTCAGCAACACAGAAAGGCGCAAAGCCAACTTAATACCTATTTCATTCTTAAATGGCTTAAATGCAAAGCCCGTATTGGAAAATACAGAAAACACTCTTACCTCACAGATGCCTTTCATCATGCTATTTGACTAATCTTGTTAGTAATCCAATAAAAATTTCATTTCCGTATGAACTTGCTATCTGAGAAAAACATGAGAAGCTTGTAATTCTAGTGAAGGAGCGCCATCTTGTGGTTATACTAAAACAATATTCATGTTATCAAAGGACGAAAGCACACAGAAGTTGTCACTTCCTAGATTCGTGTACTCGGTCAATTTATACTCAGTATGACTGGTAAGTTTTAGTACAGAAGCTGAACTCACTCTGGTTTATAGGCCGTGCAGCCTGTACCGGTGCAGTAGGTTCTCAGAGGAACCAGCCATTTGTGGTAGTATTAATAGTGGAGCACAACCCCAAAATACAGCCAAGTTGCTAGACATGAACATTTTGTTCATTTGTGTACAGTTATACTTGAATTAACACACCAACACTGAAGATTTTATCTTTGTCTCTGAAAAGTTTAGCTCCTACAATCATTTGACACATCTGGCCTTAATAATAAGGATTTACTTTGATCACTTTATTGTCCAGCTCAAATATATCACTATATTACACAGCATTTCCCAATTCTAGTCTTGGGGGCCCCACCTTTTGATGCATTTTTCAAATTTCTCTACCCTATTTCACCTGACTCAGCTCAGCTCATCAACAAAACCTGTATGACCTGACTTTGTAGGAGTGTTAGAGCATGGTTGTAACTAATCAAGCCAGGGCCATGAAGCTCCACGGGCAAGTTTCAGTGTGCGGTCAGCGTGCAATTAGCTGCACTGCATAGGAAAGAAAATAATATTATGTTCACATGTAGTAAACTTTCTATGCTGTATTGTGTATATATTTGGACTGAAATGGACACAGGAAGGGCAGCATGATGGCACGCTGGGTAGCATTGCAACCCAGGGTCTTCAATTCAATCCTGAGCTCTGGTTACTGTCTGTCTGCTTCCTATGTCCATGTGGGTTTCCTCTGGGTTCTCCAGTTTTTCCTCCCACCTCCCAAAACACACCAGAAGGTGAATATTGGTGACTCTAAATTGCCTCTTGTGAATGTGTATGCATGATGTCCTGCAGTGGACTGGCATCCCATCCAGGGTGCATTCCTGCTTCATGCCCAGTGTTCCAGGATTTCTACGGATCCAAGTATATGTATATGTATATAAAGGGACTATCTCTACTACTTATCCGTCAGGGTCAATCCCAGCTGAAATAAGCGAGAGGTGGGGAACACCCTGGGCAGGTCGCCAATCTATGTAACAACCATTCCCCCACACGTGCACAGCTATGTGCAATTTAGAGTAGCCAGTTGACCTAATCTGCATGTCTTTGGACTGTAAGAGGAAACCAGAGCACCCGGAGGAAACCCACACAGAACATACAAACTCCACCCAGAAAGGCTCCTTCTTGCTTTAAGGCGACAGTGCTAATCACTGCACCATTGTGCTGACCTCCATCATTGCTGTGTAGCAGGAAATTGCTGAAATTCTCCTTTCGGTCCCTAATCCATTATCATGAGGTCACTGTGACATGGATGCACTCACACCTGCAATCGAAAATCTCTGCACATTACTGAGATCAGTTTGTGCTCAGCAGTCATCCTCTTCTGTTAATCCACTGTCTGGATGTGCGTGTGTGTGTGTGTGTGTGTGTACCTGATAACTTGGTAGAACCCCGCAGCTTTTTCCTGAAAGCTGTGACAGTATAACCTTATACAAAAGTGTTGCCCCACATACTGGCCTCTATTTCTAACTAAATCACCGCCTGCTGTGTGTGTGTGTGTGTTTGTGCGTGCTTGTGTGCTGTTGTACCTAATATGGTATGTCTGTAGTGTAGTGTGGTGAATTAATGGCTGCTGTGGTTGCTGATTGCAGTCAAGGTCTTCACGAGTTGAAACTTCCACCCAAATAAGATCCTAAAATGGAGCCCCAATCTGAAGAATATTAACTAATCCACAACACAAAATGGAATCTTCCTCTACAATGACAATAATGAGAGCAAAAATTGACCTGCAGTGCATCTGTAGTGTGTGAGATTATCGTGGGCAGTAATTCTGACACATTTTAAAGTTAATGATGCTGTATGTTTTTCAGGGTTATTTCAATGTAGTTATAAGTATGCAGCAGCTATACTTTTAATAGGGCTTTTAATATATTATGATCTACCAGTGGTGTAAAAATGCTCCCACAATATTGTTGCATTATACCATGAAGTGTCATGCTGGTTTGAGAACAGTATTTTATTGAAAACACTTACAGAAATTCTTTACAATGTATTCATATAATTTATAGCTTCCTGTATAAGTGAGTTTTGTATAAACAGGTTTTGTGGTAATTGATGTGGTAGATGAAAATGCTTGAGTATTCTGTTTTTAATCACTGCTAACAACTACTTGCCTTTCAGAAAATTTTGTGAATTCTAAAGGAATTACTTTATAATACCGTAATCAATTTGTATATGTTCTCTAATGCATCTCATTATCGTTATTTATGTTAAAACAATTACCCGCATAAAAAGATTATGATCCTATATGTACTGCATATTCAAATTCATGTTCATTTCATAATAGAAAAAAAATAGATTAGGTAATCACATCTGAATGGTCCTTTATGATGTTGTGCTATTTATATAGAAAACTTATGTATTATGTATTAAGGAACTGTAGCTTTAAAATTGTGTTTGCTTTCAGACGTTCAACACAGGAAACTGTGAGGATGTGCAGGCCTTGCACCTGCATGTGTTTCTGTTCTTTACCAAAACAGCATGTGAGGGAGGAGGATAAGAGGAGTGAACGATGGAGGGATTAAAAACAACAAGGCCCCTGACACATATCTGACATCTCTCCCACCCATGATTCTGTTGTGGTTCAAGAAGTGCACATGGGTGGACATGGTGAGGTTTATACAAAACCTGCAGTACACATAATTGCTAAAAATTTAGAGGCCCTAGACATTTTCATTTTGTACAGCGTTTTGTACATGTAGTTCTCTGAGAGTTATATACAAGCTTTCTCAGTTTCTCAGAGCTGATGATGGAGAAACGGCTTTTATAAGGAGGCAGCTGTTGGAAGGACATCAATACAACTAGGCTGTGTTTACAGTATTAGGTTTTGGATCTGAGAATTACCCATCATATTTTGAGCGATACTTTAGTCACATTTCATATACACTACCAGTCAAAAGTTTTTGCAAACCACAGGCTTTTACTATTTGTCAATTTATTTTACAAACTTCAGATGTATGCATCAGGATAATAACCCCAAACACATCTCCAGGTTGTAGTCAGAAGTATTTAAAAAGGAAAGAAAAAGAAGACAAACTTAAATGAATTATAGCCAGCATAGTAACCAGACCTGAACCTGATAGAGCTAGTTTGGGAAGAACTAGACAGAAAGGTCAAGGCGAAGCAGCCAGCTGATGCATCACACTTGTGGACAATGCTCCAGAAGTGTTGGAATGAACTTACTGAGCAGTATTTAATTTCCCCTGTAGAAAGAATGCCTTGAATTCGCTATTATAACTGCTAGAGGAGGCTACTTCGATGAATCAAAGATATGACCATGTTTCTTGCTAAAAAAGGTACTTAAACAGTGAATGTGAATTTATTATTTGTTAGCGAAGATACTGAGTGTCTACAATTTTTTAAATATACATAGAGAGAATATGATCAGGAATATGATCAAAATAGCAGATATACCAGCCAGCTACAAGTTCCTTGGAATCCTACAGGTCAATGGGAATCGAGATGAGGTTACAAGGAGATCAGCCACAGCCAAATATCTCCAGAGGGTTAGACAGGTGCTCAGAAGCCAGCTAAATGGTAGGAAAAAGATCCAAGTCATAAACATGTACGCCCTACCAACTGTCATATACCCAGCTGGAATAGTGAACTGGCCACAGAAGGAAATAGATGCCACTGATGTCAAGACGCGGATTCTCCTCACGATGCATGGAGGGTTCCTTTTGAAGTCCAGCTCCTCGAGCGTCTAGAAACAACAGACAGAAGGGGATGAGGATTAGTGAGTGTCAGAGCCACTATCCACAATGAAACAAGGAACATCCGTGAATTCATCAAGAAGATGGCCCCCCAGGACGAACTGATGAAAGAACGTCTCAGACAGCAGAAGACAGAAGAGGATGAGAAAGCATCATGGAAGACCAAGCCCCTCCATGGAATATACCACTGGAAGTGACTGACATCAGGAAATCCTACAAGTGTCTAGACAAAGCAGGCCTAAAGGACAGCACAGAGGCAGCACAAGAACAGGCCCTAAGCACCAGATCTGTACAGGCAGTGGTCTAGCACAGTAGGTAGTACCCAAGGTGCAGGCTGAACAAAGATGCCCCGAGACTGTCCAGCACATAATAGCTGGGTGCAAGATGCAAGCTGGAACAGCATATAATACTGAAAGGGATAACCAAGTGGCCAGGATAGTGTACAGAAACATGTGTGCCAAGTATGGGATAGACATTCCCAGGTGCCGATGTGAGACACCACTGAAAGGGGTTGAGAACAACAGAGCTAAGATCCTGTGGGACTTCAAGTTCCAGACAGATAAGCAGCTGCTGCCCAACCAACCAGACATATTGGTGGTTGATAAGGAGCAGAAAACAGCAGTAGTGATAGATGTGGCAATCCCAGCTGACAGTAACATCAGGAAGAAGGAGTATGAGACGATCAAGAAGTACCAACGCCTGAAGGAACAACTGGAACAGATGTGGAAGGTGAAGTCCAAAGTGGTTCCAGTGGTTATAGGATCATTAGGGGCTGTGACCCCCAAACCAGGAGAGTGGCTCCAACAGATTCCAGGCACAACAACTGAGGTCTCTGTCCAGAAATGTGCAGTTCTATGAACAGCTAAGATATTGCGCAGAACCCTCAAACTCCCAGGCCTCTGGTAGAGGACCCAAGGTTGAGGAATACACACACACATACCACCCCCCAAGTAGGGGAGTTGAGAAGAGGATTTCTTTTTATATATACTTGATAGCCAGACATGGCATTTTGAACATTATCTCAATAATAGCACTTATCTGAGGTCACCATTGGGAATTTCTTAGCAAAAAAAACATCGTCTTAAGATAATAAATGGTCACATGCAGTAAAATGAAATATATAAGACTATAATCTATAAGCCTGATTCTTACTGCATACAGTGTGTCTATATATCCTGTGTACTTTTAATGTGATAGCCATTTATCTAGTATATATACTGACTGGAGCATAGCTTTTTGAAAAGCAGACAATATAGAGAATGGAGAATGGATTCAAAACAGCTGATTGTCCGTTTTCTCTCAGGCCCCTGTTCATAGCCAACTAAATCTGGCCCTGCCTGTAAACAAAAAAGATAATACATGTGACACTAGATATCCATCAGATACAAAAACACAAAGTACTCCATCCACCTGCAGAGGAATGCATTTCAGTGATGTACTCACATAATTTCTTAAGCTGGTTTACACACAGAAGGGCACTGAGGTGTGTGTATGTGTGTGTGTATAGCCAGACCAGAGCTGGTGGAAAGTTCAAACGTGTATCTGTTATGTTCTAACCATATTTCATACCTCTCTGCCAGTTAAGCTGTTAACACGCATACATCACCTTACACCAAGACACGACTTTTGGCAGACACACAATCCAAAACAGACTGATTCATATCAGGCACTCAGAAGTCCTTCCTCGTTTAAGAGCTCCTATTGAGTTTATCAGAACGGAGCAAACCCAATGTTTATAAGCTTTATAAGGTTTCAGTTAATTACCATAACACATTATCCTACATGTATAGGAGAACTAAATTAAGTTATGTGACATATTGATATAAGTAATTTTACTGCCTCACACACACACACACGCAATATAGCAGTTCAGTATAACAGTAGCACTGAGATGCTAGTGACTAGCATCAGACCAGTGTTAGACTTCTGGGACCCATGCAAATAACTTTTGAGCTCTGTCCACATTCCACAGTCTCACCCAATGCCATCCAAGTATCCTTTTTTGAGATCACAAAATAAATTTTTTTTTATTATATTTTAAAAGCACGATACTTTACATAACAAATTCTAATCCACAAAGAAAAATGCTACTGTATGACTTATAGGGACGCACCAACACCACTTTCAAATAGTTGATACTTCAAATACAAGATTTCATTTGCGTTACATCAGTCAACATCACACGCTTTCATGACCTTAAAGCACGCCAGTGGATCGGAAAACATGCCAAATACGATATGATAGCAATCTTGTGGTATCAGATAATGGCGTGTTTTCATGTTCTATCTGCTTACTTTTCACCTTTATTCTGAAACTCCATTGAGCTAGCCATTATATAACAAAATATTTCCTGTGAGCCTCTGATTTGGTTCTGAAATAAACATAGCCTGCTCTTTCTGCTAAACTTCTGTTTTGAAATGTTACAGGTTCAGATGTTCCAAATGTTTTTTTTTTTTTACATCTTATGGCACTGCTGTAGTACTGACTGACATCATTAAAATTTCCCCTTTGTTTAATAAATAAGTAATAAAACACAATGTGGCATGTTGTTATAGGATAATACTCAGAGGGGTGGTGTGAGGCCGTCAGAACCCTGAAGAGGATTATTTTCCTGTAACAGCTTGCCCTGAAGTGTTTTTTTTTTTAATTGCCTGATTATACCTCAGAGGTTGGCCCATGATTATAATTAATAATGTATTAATATATAAAATGTCATGTCTTTTTTGAAACACAAAAGTCAAATATAATGTTTCCATACAAGTAATGGAAACTTTTCCTTTAGTGCTGAAGCCCAAGACTTCATCCATAAATGTTAAATAAACATCTCCTAACATAACTCTTCAATGTATCAATTATTTTAGCCTATTTTTCTTTATTAAATAACAACTTGTTTTTTAAACCCATTTATTATTTGTTTTACATTTGGCAGTGTGATTGTCCACTATACAAGTCCCTGTGAATTAGCTGTTGTGAGATGTGCTGTTACAGAAAATTAATCAACACCTTCTGACCAATCAGATTCAAAAACTCAGCAGCGCTGTGGTATAGCCTGTCTATGCTGAGTTTTACTTCCAGTAAACCTATGAGTGTACTTGGGTGTGATTACTATCATTTTTTTTTCCTAAAAAAATGATTACATAACCTAAATGCTCTGAGCTTCTATCTTGGACAAGATAAATGGTGAAATTTATATGACAAAACTTAACATCTCCTTTTGATCATTTTTAACACAGTCTAAAACTATTTGTAGCCTAGGTTAACAAACCATAAACTACTGTCTTGACTACTACATGTCAAATGGTGCTTCACCTCTGGTAACCATGGTAACCTCTGGTATTTTGAAACTTTACTTACCATAGCGTGTGGTTTGGGTTTGGCAAAAGAAGAGCACCAAACCCAAATTCCGGCCCTTATTATTATTGCCCCGCCCCTCAGAGAACCAGTCTGGCAGCTTCGGAGCGAGAGACCTGTAGAGTCATATCTGATTGGTCAGAAAAAAAGCGTCAATCACGGCTGAGGGGCGGAGCCACGCTGTCTGTGCGTGCGCTGTTCCGTTTTTTCTTGTTAATCGCGACCGCGGCGCGGGTCTATCACAGGTCGCGTGTGAGCTGCTTGAACATCAGGCTGTTTTCCATCACGACGAGATGACATGACATGACTTCTGAGCCAGCTCGAGCGCACACCAGCTGAAGTGAATGGAGAAATGGTTCGGGGACATTTTTGTTTAGATAGACTATGCGATAGAATTGAATTGCTACAGGATAAGAAAATTTTTGTAGAGGTGTGAATTTTTTTTTATTTTTGGGCTGATGTGAGAGGGGTTTGTGTCTTTTAACCCCTCTCCACTGTTATGCTAAGAAAGTGGTTTCTTCAGCCTTTGTTTTTTTTTTAAAACTAATTCAGACAGGAAACTTGTTGCATGCTGTAGATCGCATAGGCTCCAGCTGCAGTTCAGCGCGCGCGCGCGCGCGACCGAGCGACAGTGCGGGCTCAGTTCACGCGATTCACGAGCCAAACGATTCACCCGTGAGCCGAGTTACCCATTCTCAGCAGCGCAGCTTTGCAGCGCGATTAAGGAAATTGAAGTAATTGCAGCCGGCCATCTCGAATAGCACTTTTAATCAAGGACATCCGAGGCTTTAAGCGTGGCTCAGTCAAGTTCTCTAACAAGTTCGTGGAGGACGCAGGTCTAAACTCACTTAAAGAAAGAAAGAAAGAAAGAAAGAAAAAAAAAGTTTGGTTTATGTTTGTAATTTGAGCTGTGATGTCGGAGAGAGATTGTGATGGGGATGAAGGCGCGGACTCGATCCCGGCGGGCGCGTGGCGGGGCGCGCGCAGGAGCGGAGTGCTGCTGCCCGACACCGACACTCCGCTGCTGGAGAGCGTGAAGGCGGCGACAGCGCCACGGAGGAGCAGCATCATCAAGGTAGGTCTGGAACAACAGCTCACCAGAGGGAACTGATCCCCAGAGCGCAACAGTGTAGCGTCAATAATAAAACCACTCACTCGAGTTCACACGTGCAACTAAACTGAAAACCGAGAGAATGACTGAGCAAAACAGCTTACATCTTCACACAACTGACATCCCTGCGTGCTGCGTCTGATAAGCTCGCAATGGTTTCGAAAAATTGCAGCCAAGCCTAGAGTTGTGAAATATTCATGCTTTCCACGAAGAAATTGTTGATTCTGTAACACTCTCATTTTTTTGTATATAGAAAAGAGGACAATATTCCTTTCCTTGTCGCTTTAGTGGTTCACCTTTTTTACACTACATGGCCAAAATCTTGTGGCCCTCTGACCTGTCCATCACATCGATATTCTCCAAACTGTTGCCACAAAGTTGGAATCACATAATTAAAGGTCCACTGTGTAGGATTTGCGGGATAATATTCACAAGTATGTTTTCAAGCCCTTTATATCTACATAGTGTGTTGGGCCACCTCTACAGAGCCGCCGTGTTGCGCCAGTACAGTAGCGCAGAATGGACAAACCTCTAGACAGCACCTTCTGTGTTGGGCATTTTTACAAGTGGCAGCATAAATCTAGAAGGAAGCACCAGAAGAAGAAGAAAGGAAAACAAGGAAGAATAAAGAACAGGAATCAGTGTTTGTGGTGCTGGCAAACAAGTTGAGAACCCAAATTTTGATAAATGGAGGATCATATTTATAATTTATCATAGACAAAAGCAAGGGAGTGTGAATGTAAGTAAGTGGAAGTATGCCACGGGCACCTTACAGCCACTGCACGTTCTAGTACATGCTTGGAAAGGGAGGGGCATTAAGGTGGTTGATAGCTACATAGTGGACCTTTAATTGTGATGGAAATAAGAGGTCCAAACTTGTTCCAGCATGAGAATGCTCCTGAGCATGAAGCAAGCTCCATGAAGACATGGTTTTCCATGGTTGGAGTGGAAGAACTCGAGTGACATCTGTGCCTGACCTCACTAATGCTCTGGTGGCTGAATGATCAAATCCCCACAGCCATGCTCCCAAATCTAGTGGAAATCCTTCCCAGAAGAGCGAAGGTTGCTATAGCAACAAAGAGGGGCATAAATTTGGAATGGGATGTTCAAAACGAACATATGGATGTGAGGGTGAGGTGTCCACAAACTTTTGGCCATATAAAGTACCATGAGTATGTGTCTTTTACTTAGATGCATATTGTGAACTATTAAAGCTTTACTTTGAAAGGTAATTACAGTCCAATTGTGTAGATTAAATCTTTTTCAAAGGCACTATACGATCAATTCAATGTGAGAGCTAAATATTAAAGGTACAAAAGTTAAAGGTATCACCCAAAATGCAAGGAAAGGTACAGATTAGTACGCTCTTTTTTTTTTGAGATACTAAGGAGAGGAAAAATGTGTTATAGCTCGGACCGTGGTCCAGTCTGCCGGGTATCCTGTAATTATAGCCCCCCTGCTTAAACAGTACTGTGCAAAAGTCTTCAGCATATAAAGAGCAATGCTGTAAAGATGACTTCAAAAGTAATAAAGCTGAGTCTAAACTAAAAGTAATAAACAAAGTCAATATTTGGTGTGATGACCCTTTGAGTCATTTTTTTTAAATAGCAGTCCCAGGAATAATTGGTGCAGTTTTATTAGGAAATGAGCTGGTAAGTTTTACTGAACAGTTCTTCCGGAGACATTGCACACACACATGCACTTCATCTTTTTTGCAGCAAATCCCAGGAGCCTTTTTGTCTGAAAAGTGGTCTCTTATTCAGTATGTTGCTTTACTGACGTTCAGACATTTTACAAATACAAATAATTTTTTGCGAAAGTAAGGTTTGGAAATGTACTTACTCAATAATCCAGAATTCATAAAATAAGTATGTATAACAAAAAATTGTCCAAAAAATAGGTTGCAGAACTGTATATCTTACTAATGTTTATATAACTAACTACAGGATGTAAGATGGAGCTTAACTGATAACTAAGTATGTGGTTTGTACAGCTGGACTATTTCGACAGTTAGGTGTACATATTACCTGTTGTGTAATATAAAATATACAGAACATATAGCAATACAGATAGTCCAAACTGTGATAAAAAGTAATGCAATTCATTCAGACGTAACTATACATAAGTTCAGTCATTTTTGATATTTGGTGATGCTGCAATCTCTAGCTACCATTGTGGAGAATTCGGGCAGTTCAAGCTTCTCCAGGATTGTCGTTTTGCATCATTACACTATCGATCGTTTTGCCGATGTCTCAACAAGTGAATTATTAGCTTCTTAAAATTCTTTGGTATCCAGAGAAGCTGATAGAAAGATCCAATCTGAATTCAGTAACATTATATGAAATTGATCAATCCAATCATGTGCTGTGTCTCCAAACAGGTGGATGATTTTGCTGTAATTAAACTGTGAAGCTAAGGGTCGTACACATAAACCCAGCATTAGAATTCATTACCTTCAAAATAGGTCAATATAAATAGTGAGTACATGAAATATGAACCCAACCCAACAACACCAATGTACTCGATGGCATTCCTGAACCTGAGATTATGTTTATGTTACGCAGTTTTAGTTAATGCATGCTCTGACTTGAATAATAGTAAGTATTAGAAGTGTAAGCAGGATTTCTTCCTCTGTCCTATACATTCATGATGTATATATTACTATACAAGCATTTATGTGCACAGAAGTGTTAATCTCAGAACTAAACGTAGCTAATGCATTTGGTCCAGGAAGATATTGGCCGGAATGTGCAAATTAGATTTGGACACGTAATCACTTTAATTCCTTCACTGACTCTCAGTCGGATATTGTTCAGCATTGTTGATGGCATCATGACACATGATGGCAGGTTTTCACGTGACAGTAAATATGCGCATGAAGTTACATGGTTCACACATTTGGAGGAAATCAGGTGCATTGTTAATATGTTGACATAAAGTGAAATTATGAACTACTTTGATGGGCAGAAATGCAGACAGATGGAAATGTGAGGCAGGAACGAATTTGGGACGAGTAGAAAAAAGTGAACATTGTCATCTCCTGAAGATTTTTTTTTGGTGTGTCAAAGAGGGGTGCAACTCACATTGGAATAAGATTACTCTGAGTTTGTAATTGGGATTATGAGCTCACATGCACATAATCTTGGCTGAATCGAAATGTTGGGCTGTTGCATGTCCTTAAAGGTAATTATTGTTCATTTGACTGCAACATCCTTATATAAAACTTAAGGTTTTCTCTGTCAACCTTTCCCATTTTCTCTGTTCCGCATACATTTGTGGTGAACTCGAAGCGCACTGGAAAAGGAAGTTGTCTTGGCGAACCTTTGTAAACATTTACAAAAAGAGACCAGCTTGAATGCGTCTCAGTTGACGCTTGTAAATTACCTGTGCGAGCTTATTGTGAAGAGGAATCTCCTGTGCTCTGCAGAAAGGAAAATGAGCATTTGTCTCCCACTTAGAAAGTTTGATCTTCACACAGCTGGCAGTGCCTGTCTGAGACGCGGGCTGGAAGCAGCTCTGGCAAACTGACAGATGGCAAAGAGGATGATGATGTCAGTGACAGGCACAAACACAGGAGCTTTCACGGAAGCTTCATGTGACTTCTCCAAGCCTGGGTTTTGGGTCTGTCTCTTCTAGATCCAAAGTGTGAGTAATGCCCAGCAAAAGCCAAAGAACCCAGCCCATCTCAGAAGACACACGGAGCAGTGTTGTTTCATAGTTGTCTAGGGTGCAGCAGCAGCATATCTAGGCAGAGGCAAGGACGTTATGTTTGAGCTCCTAGGAGATCTATTAAAGGTGTGTGCACTGTATGTCTCATATTCAGCTGTGTGCATTCCCAGTACGCACAGGCAAGTGGAATCAAATTCAGCATCAGCATCCTGCGTCTAGATTTGGTACTTAAGGAACATTGTCCTTCTGCCCTTGAGCAAGATACTCTGACTGAACAGCTTGAGTTAGAGTGTAATTGAATGTCGATATTTTCTGTAAGCAGAATACGGATAATAAGAGCAGATTGGTTTCCGTCCCCGTGTCCTTGGCGGAGAATGGCTCAGATTTATGTGTGGTATATGAACTCTAATGTAGACTTAAGCTTAATGCCCTGATTTATGTGTTATTGTGGTAATTATATCACCACTTTCAACGACTTGCTGTAATTGTAAATCACGGCTTTGCAGTTCACCTGGTTACACTGTTACCTTGACCATAGGATGAGTTTGCATCACGTATCATATACTGTAGTAATGAAAATAACTGAGATAATCATGGACAAATGTACTCAGCGCATGTGGTTTGATTCTGTAAGTAAGCCTTTTTCTGAGCACGCTCTTCTAGTACTTTCTTAACTCTCAGAAACCGAATATTCTGAAACGTAGGGTGTTTTCACACCTGAAAGTCAGCAGCAAGGTTCATGTTTTTGTTACAGTGTATGCATTTGTTCTGGTTAGTTTTGTTTTCACACTGCAATATTGCGAGTTGACTAAAGAACTTTGCATGATATACCTACATCCTGTCATTACCACTCGTAAAGGCTGCATCTTCCTGTACCCGACACTGATTGGTTTGCAGACGGGTAGGTGTCTGACATCGTTGTGTTGTCATTTCGCCAGGTAGCCTTTTCCGTTTGAATGGAGAAAAATGAATGAAAAGATTCATTCCGTTGCCACTATACTATTATTGTGGCATTACTTCCAGCAGCACTAGACTTTTGATTTTTTCGTCCTCTCCTCTCCTCATGTGCTAACGTGGCTCATTTTTATCTCTCTTCCGATTCTTTTTCTTCTTTTATTGTTTAATGAATAACGATAGCCTGCCTCAACTTGCTGGAATTGATCTAGAACCATCCAAAAAAGTGTTTTCACACTGCAAACGAACCGAACCATGGCTCAGTTTGATCAGGACTCTTTCGTTCGGTCCATTTGGTTCGGACCGTGGGCCAAGACACCATTCACACCTGCTGTTTTGGTTTGGACCAAACTGAAAAGTCTGAATTTCTGGTAAAGACACAGTTGGTGTGGAAGCACCCTAAATGTTCTACCACCTCACACTGTTAAATATGTACAGTAATGTTATGCAAAGATATACACACTTATACCCAATTATTTACCTGGATTAATGCATGTGCAGTGGATATAAAAAGTCTATACAACCCTGTGAAAGTCGCACATACTGTTAACGTCTCAGGTTTTTGTAAAAAAATAAAACAATATAAATCATGTCTCGATCTTTTCTCACCATTAATGTGTAACCAACAAAATTCAATTCAAAACCAAATAGAAATTTCTTACAACACTAATAAGAATATCTGGAAAGTACTGGTCACTCTCTTCTTGTAGATGTGACTACAATCTTTTGTTTTCTTCACATGTCTGAGCTATGGGGCAGGGTGGCTAGACGGGAGCCCTTACACACACACACACACAAACACACACACACACACAAAAAAAAAAAGCCAAGCCTGCCTAAACTACCCCTGACCAACGTAGAACTTTTTGGGCATTATTCTAAAAGTTATTTTTGGTGCAACAACAGGACAGTTTATCACCCAAACACTACCCTACTCATGGTGAAGCATGGTGGTGGCAGCATCCTGACATTAGCTGACACTGGAGCTGTAGTCAAGATGGAGGGAATCATGGATAGCTCCAAATTCCAGTCTATTTTGGCATAAAACCCGCAGGCCTCTGGTAGACAGACAAGAAAAATTTCACCTTCCAGCAAGACAAACCACAAAAACCGAGTCAAACAAAGGAATGGCTTCAGAAGTAAAAGATGAACGTTTTGAAATGACCCAGTGATTCCAGATCGAAATCCTATCAAAAAGCTGTGGAATGACAAGAAGAGGGCTGTGCACAGGAGTATTCCCTCACAACTTGATAGATGTAGAGAATTTTTGCGAGGAAGTGTGAACTAAATTGCTGAATCAAGTTGGTAGACTTTTACCCAAAACGACTGAGCTGTATTACGAACAAAAGGAGTTTTGTGCACAGTTATACAGTACGTTTATGTTTTTTCTTTAATTTTTCCATCCATCCATTATCTATACCGCTTTATTCGTCTGGGTCGCGGGGAAGCTGGAGCCAATCCCAGCATCTTCGGGC
>JAQQZR010000035.1:6581004-6598798 GCA_030068235.1 Notoglanidium macrostoma | reverse complement strand
CACGCATGCACGGGGAGAACATGCAAACTCCGAACAGAAAGGCACCCTGGGTGACCCGGGGATCGAACCCAGGACCTGCTAACCACTGCACCGCATAACGTTTCTGGTTTGTTTTTTTTTTCTCCAAATTTTTTTGGTTCCTATATCACATTACAAATGGAAAAAGATCTGATTAATCATGGTTTCGTTTTTTTACATCACCGAAACCTGCAATTTTAACAGTTGTGTGTAGACTTTTTATATCCATTGTACTATCATACATTTATAATTAGTCTGTCAGGTACAAAAAAGTTCTAGTGTGCTTGTTTTGGTTGCCTAAATGACTAAGCTAAAAAGTGAAAGAATTGTAATTCTTTAGTTTTTGGGTTCGAGATCAATAGAGGACTAGGAGGCGGACAAAATTTCAGCGTTCATGTACATCTAGCTATAACTGTGTAGTATAATAATAATAACTGCATGGAAACCATAAGCAAGAAAAAAGTTTACGGAGAAGGAGTTTCATCTCTAATTAATAATAAGCAGTGAGCAGCACTCATCCATCAGTATGCACTTTCACAATATTCTTTATTAATTTCAGTCTAATAGTATGTTTTATTTGCAGTGCCTCAGTGTAATCTGTTTGGTTGTAACATTTTCTGTCTGTCCTGCTCAGTAATCAGTGTGCACAGATTACACTTCCTTCTGTGGTCCTTCTGTTGTTATTCCTAATGAGAAAAAGAACCCCACAAGTCAGCGATTTATTAACTAAAACTTCACAGAGATCACGACAAAAACGTTAATGCACAGCACTGATATTTATGAAGAAATAATAAAAAAAACGAGATACTCTAATATTTATGCTTGAATACAAAACACTACTTCAATTTGGTATTTATAATACTTTAGTACTTTAAATACTTTTCTGGAGTCATTACCTGTCAGTTTTTTGTGTGTGTGTGTTCAGTCTGTTCAGCTCTGGACAAACACTCTTTACAAAATGTTGCTGGTTTATTGTAAAGAGGAAAGACAATGTACCAGCTGTGACAGTCTGTGTGACTTTGTAGTTGCATGAGCTATTGTGTTGCGTGTGTTTGTGGTTTGTGTGTGTGTGTGTGTGTGTGTGCCAGTGTGCTGCAGGTCGGGTGTTGGCAGGGGGCAGAGTAGGACTTCTGTGTACTCGTGTCACTCCGCTACTGGTGCCGCAATACACAGAGCGATGTTGTACTTTCTCAGCCACACAGCATCCCTCTGACTCACTGACTCACACTCTGATCTTTCCAGTGATTTTAGCTGTGTACGTGTGTGTATGTGTGTGTGTGAGAGAGAGAGACTGATCTATATGGTGCCTGACCATTGCTGTGGATATCCGCAACATATGGCAGTTCAGCGATGTTTATACCTGAAAGAGGAAGTGGAACCTTCTATGAACATATGCAAATGGTGGAATTTTCATAACTCGTTCTCACGAGGATCTCTGTTTACGGCTATGCTTCTCATTGCCTTGCGATGTTCGGTCGTGCTTTCTGAAATCTGGCGAACAGTTTTGAATGAATTAGAACACTTTGTACTCATTTTTCTTGCAAGGAAAAGCACCAGACACACACACACACACACACGCACACACACACATGCCCAGAGCATTTAATGAGCTGATGACCTGACTTGATCTTCATAGCTAATCAAGCTTCCAGAGCTCTCTCTTTCTGTCAATTTCCTGTATTTAATAACCTAAATAGGCGTTTAAAGCATTGTGATGTTTTGATTGTGATTTCAGCTTACGTAAGCTTATTGCGTTCTTTCCCACAGTAACCCTTCCGGTGGTTTGCTGTTGGATGACTGCATGACAAGCGGGTAAACGCAGGAAGAGATCACTGTCCTTTCTCTGGGTCTCTTTTTTTTTTTTTGCATATGCCATTGAGGAATGAAGGAAGAGAGAAAGGGAGGGAAGGAGGGAGGGAAACCTTATCTGTTTTTAACTTCCTGTTTAGTAACACCCAACCCACAACTGTTCATGTGGATGTCTGCTGTGAGATATTGCATCCACTGTGCTGCTTAATGTATCTGAAAGTCTGTTATTGTTAGAGCCCTGCTAGGGTCATAGCTAGGAAGACTCATCCAAACAAAGACGGGGGAGAGAGTGTGGAAGAAGACACAATCAGAGACAGCAGTCAATGGAGAGCTGTGATTAGGGGTGAAGGCTTGGTGTGAGCTAAAGGAGGCTACAGGAGAACCGAGATAGTAAGATTAAAATGAAGAAGAGGAAGAGAACATGTAAGGAATAAATGAAACCTGTTATCCATACATAAGTGTCGTTTCCTCATCAGCCTCTCTTTCTTTCTTTCTTTCTTTCTCTTGAAGTTAATAAGCCAAAAAACACTGCAGCTTGTTGTCTTACAGAGAAACCACAAAGCGCAAACTCCTCCGTCCTGAAGACTCCCTTTCCTTTTTTTCCCTCTGATTGTCACAAAGCTCTGGCACTGGAGGCTCCTTCAAAATATTCCTACAAACTATGTCGTCACATATGTTCAGTTTTTTCAGGAGTGTTGATGCAGTGGTTAGCACTGTCGGAAGGTTTTGGGTCCGAACCTTGTTTCCGACTGGGGACTTTCTGTGTGGAGTTTGCATGTCCTTCCCGTGCCTGCTTGGGTTTCCTTCGGGTGTGCCCGTTTTCCCCCACAACCCAAAGACATGCGGAAAGACAAGGAGAACAAATTAATCAACACCTTCTGTTCAACCAGATTTGTGAAGTATAAATGCCAGATAAGAGATGTGTGTGGTGTGTTGGATTTTTACACACCTTATAGTGGTCCATATTGTTTTCAAAATCTTTTCTGTGAAGGTTGCACTTGATGGAGTCCCAGTGAAGTGACTCAGATATTGACTGTTTATCCGTCTGTTAAAAACGTCAGCAGCTTTCTAAGTCTGCCTTGATAGCTAGGACTAAGCCGTTATTGTTCTTACCTAATAAGTCAACTGGGCTCAGCTGTTTCAGCCTGTAGTTTGTCCGGGCCTTTTCCCAGCAGCACCAGCCTGGGCTATCCCAGAAAACAGGCACTGAACGTTATCGCAAGTGCCATCGCTGAACTCCACGTACAATCCAAGACACTGTGTACACATCTATAGTGATTGGATTATGCAGTAGACACATTATTCTTTAGCGTGAAGTTAAAGGAAATGTAGATAAGGCATCAAATTGCATTAACAAATAAGGAACTAAGATGTATGTCCTTTAGTGCTAAATATGTATGATGGAATGGAACTCTGAAGTGTGTGTATGTCTGTGCTATAAGTGTGTTTTTGGACATAAAGGGCAAGTCGGAGCCTTGCGTAAAGGGAGAAATATAATCTCTCTGTCTGAGTGGAGTGACATCATCGCAGCTTGCTATGGAAATCCCTTTCTCAATAACGGGTCAACTGGCTACACGTTACCACCCAAACACTCAGCTGCAGTGGCTCCCAAGTCTTCACGCTTTGTCAGGTCGGTTTCGTTTTGAGCTCAAACGCTCATCGGGGGTGACGAAAATTTTGGAGGTAAGAGTTGCTGTTTGGAAGGAATTACAGCAGAAACAGTTAAACACCAAGGGACTTTACACATCTATAGCTCATCAATTGATCTGAACAAGAAGGAGGAAAGACTTACAATAGACACACACACACACGTTTGTCTTAGTATTCTTGTGAGGAACTTCCATTGACTTAATGCAGTTAATTAATGCTATTCCTACTCGCTAATGCTAATGCTACTTAGCCACATGTGCCCACAAGGCCAAAAGTATGAGATATTCTTATCCTCTTGGGAACATTTGGTCCCTATCAGGGTATAAAAACATGTAAGCATTCAATCCCAGAAAGAAGGTTAGGTTTATGTTAAAGGTTAACTTTGGGTTAAGTTTTTTTTTTTTTTTTTTAATTCAGTCTGTTAAAAGGTAGGAAAGTCGTTTTTCCAGAAACAGCATTTGTAAGAGGATTACAGTTCTAATCTTCTCTAAAAACAGACTCCTGGTCCTGCAGAAAGAAAGCCAGTCGGGGCAGTTATCAGAAGTGGATGAATTGTGTGTCTGTGGGGACCGGAGCCTAGATTCCTGAGTGTGTTGCTAGGATTCACAGTCGAACCAAACTGGCATAAAGCAATAGTTTAACTTTTTAAATCGAACCACAACTGCACGGGTCTTGGATAGCCATTATGGTGAGCAATGCTGTGCAATCACCCGAACATTTCCACATGTAGGCCAGCCAAAATCAGGAAATCAAAATTCAGTCCATTCCCTTCTAGTAGAAATAAAGTGTTCCTGTACTCACCCATAACAGCGTGGACTCTGTGTACCATTGCGTGTTACTGAGAACTAAAATGATTGATGTGACCAACTTAAAATCAGCAGGAGGCTGACGCAATAGCTATAGCTTAATGTCATCTGCCGCTGGTTATCAGTTCTTAAATAGCTGTAATTATTTCCATCTGTCCTGCACAAATGTTTAAATTCAGACCCTCAAGAGGACCTCATTTGTTCTCAAAAAAAAAAAAAAAAAAAAGTCGGCTGTGGTATCCCTAGCAACACACTGTTGAGTATTACATCAGATAAATCACAGTGTAACTGCCCTCGTAGGTTTTAACTTTGGTGGGAAGAAGAACAACACAGCATTTTATTTTCAAGTTAAGATTGGCAAACCTTTCTTTTTCTCATGGCCAGAAGATATTCTCCAGTTTTCCATTCCTTTCCTTTTTCGTTCTGGAGGCTACTTATTTCCGCAACATGCTCTGTCTCTGATATAGGGCAGACGTAGAGGGTATTTCCTGCGTGACACGAGGAGTGAGCGTTCCTCTGACCTCCTGACACTTCAACCATGTCTGGGTTCTTTCCAGAGAAACAAATAGAGTTTTTTTTTCTGTATATTATTCTCTCTCTGGCTCGCTGCAGCTGTTGCTCAGTTACTCTTATTTAACCTTTATCAGTGTCCAATCTAAAGATTTATCTCCTTCACTTTATGGACGCTGCTCTCCAGCAGTCCTGTGGCCAGTAATGTGGACATCCGATATCTGATGTCTAGGAAAGCCAAATAACGTAGTTTTAGCTCTGCTAACTCATCTCAGTCACAAGTAAAGTTAGAGCATTTTAAAGTCTGGCTACCCCCAAAAGTCAAAAAGAAGAAAATAACATTTAAATATTTTATTCCAATTCCACTTAAGGATGCCTCGTTTACCTCAACATTTATAAGTTTACTTATGGAAAAACCATACTGATAAAAACGTAAAGAATTATAAGTCCACAATGGCAAAAGAGTTATCCCTTTGCTTTTCAGCATCATGCTCACCAGTCTCTGTCTCATCCCCTGAAGTAAAAGTCATTCACGGCATTTAAACACGAGCTTCATCATCGTCTCTTCACTCCACTGATCTCTTTACATGCCGACATCACTGGAGAGCTATCACTCATTAATTCAGCCTGTTCCATTCTGTTGAACGAGTGTCATCTATACAGAGTGCTTTTGTCTGTTTAGACGATGTGAGGGCGCAGGGGCATTTCACAACATGACAGCCGATAGTTTCCCGAAACTAGAGCTGTTTTACTGCTTCGCTGAGCCCAACGCTGAAAACCAAATCAGAAGAAATCAAAGCATTGGCTACTCTGTAGTTTTTCTTTTTGACATCTAATGTAGGCTGGGTTTTTCTTCCGACTTGAAAAAAAAAGGGTATTTTAAGAATCCTTATTTCATTTGTTCAAAAAATCCTTATTTATTCTTCATCTGTTCCTTCTGTTGACATTTCGGTGAAGCCTCTTAGGCACAGAGACATTCATGACCACCAAACAGACAGATAGGAGGACAGAGCAGAAGACCAGAGAGTAGACAAACTTACAGATCCTGCAAACAAGGACCTCTTAGCAAGTGAAAATATCTTGACTATAGTACAATGTTTCTAGCATTTGCCGTTATATGAAGATAACAGTAAAGGCATTACAAGATTATTTGTAGATGTTTTCACTAACGTCAAGCTTGAAATAGGCGAAATAACAAAACAAGAAAATTTTCAACTTGAAATAAGTTCAAATGTTTCCATAATAAGTGTATTAATATTATATTTTGTTTATTCTAATCTTATAATAGGAAATACAAGAGAAAGGTGACCATATTCAAGATATTTACGCTTGCAAAGATGTCATTTTGTGCAGTGTGACAGTCAGGGTGCGTTGAGTTAACCAACACTGATAATCAGCCAAATACCTGATACATGTAAGTAAACAAATAAACAGATACTAAAGGACAAAGATCTTTTTTCTATTACTAGCTGACTGAAGACTGTTTGATTTCTCTACACGGAAAGCAGTGGTTCACGTATGACAGATATCCATCATAACCTTCTGTAGAGAGACCAGGGCCGTCTGGCACTAGATGATAAATCAGCCTGCTTGGAGATTTGTATTGGGTTTGGGATTGTTCTTAACATTAGTGCATCAGTGATTGTAGTTTAAATGGCACAGACAGATAATGGCAGGCATTAAGGAAGAGCTGTGTGGCTCTGCATGGCTCTGCCAGACCACTGAAGAGAGATAAAGCCTCAGCGAGATATAAATAGAACGTAAGCTAACTGCAAGAGCAGAAGGGGCTCCCTTATGTCCAGTACTGTGCTCTATGATTTATAGGTCTTTTATCCCTTTACCTGTCTCCTAGGAGTGGGCAGTATGATGATGTAATCGCAAAATAGCATAAATTATGTCACAGTGTCGGACTGATTTCGTATCTTTTTGAGATTTTTAAAAATTTTAATAGCGGTTAGACACTTTAATCGGAAGTATTTGAGTTCATTACGAATCTTTAAACATGCAAAAAAAAAAAAAGGTAAAATGTATTTTTAATAGATTTGTTATTTTTCCTTCTTGTAAAATGTTTCAATATTTAAACTAAAATAAAAGAATTAATTTTGCTACATATTAATTAAGCAGTTTATCATTTTTCAGTTTTTGCCTGTTTTGCTGGCAGTTTGTTAGCAAACCTTCATATCCGGACATGTATCGTGTGTCGTAGAAGTTTCTTCGGTTACCCTGATGTTTTTGCCATAGCGCTGTCTACAAAAATTGTATTTATACATTTGAAAGCACTGGCAGTTTCAGGGCCTCAGTGCAGGCCATTGAAAATGACACACATGCAGCGATGCAAAAAAAAAAAAAAAAAAGTGCCTTGGGCAGGCATTCACATGCAAACAAGAGACTAATTGAAATAATTAGTGGTTTTGGAGCATGGCGAGAGTGGCTTTTTCCTAAAACCCTCATTCTTATTGCAGGAACTCAGCCTTCATTAGAACCAGCTGAGCCGTAAATAGCTACTTTCTGCTCCTGACTGCCCCACCAGCTTGCCCATCTCCTCTGCCCAATGTCCTTTTACTCCATAATCTCTGCCCTCTTAGGATGATTTAGAGAAAGTGTTCAACATTCTTTTTATTTGACAGATATTAATTTAATCCAGACACCTTACCTCGCTCACTTCCATTACTGTATGACTTTCTGAATGTTTAAATTTATTCTCGACCATTAAATGTGAGATCTGATTGTCTTTTTCTGTCACGTTAATGGGAGGAAGCAAACCTAGGAGCTCTCCAGATGGCTATTACTGTAAAAGCACACAGCCTTATATTCTGATTCTGATAAATGCGCTGTACGCCTAGTCAGGTGGAGCTTATCAGTGAGGGAGAAAGAAAGCAGTCTAGTGGTAGGCATTATGTTTAAAGATAAAGCCGGAGCCGAATCTGTTTTCTATACTGTGTCTAGCTTGGCCGAAATGTATGGATTGTAGAAACACATGGTTCTTTCACTCAATTACAGCAATGAGACCATCAGTAGCATATAGGCTTAGATAAGCAATAAGCGCTCATTCAAAAACAGGTCCTATTCAGCTGACTGTTGCTGGCTGTAATCAGTTGGAGAAAAAGTCTCCTGGATTCATGTTATTTAGGGCTGCAGTAGCCAGTTGGAACAAAATTGATGAAAAATCATGGACTTTTTTTTTTTTTTTTACACTTTAGTAAATTTGCCATTTAACTCTAAAAATAAACTCCATAATGGAAAACAACACATGCACGCTGGATGCAATACAATATCAAGAGCACGAACACATGCATGCACTCACACACCAACACACACACCAGGAGGGATTTAGTTAGCAGTTCATTTCTACAGCATCACTTCACAGTAGCACTTAGGATAAAGCAATTAGTGAGTCGCATTAGCAACAACCTAGCCAGATAACGTTAGCGATAACTCTGAAGATGGTGACTATCTTAGCAAAATGGTGATTCTTACGGTGTTTGCCGATGATTACCTTGGTGAGGATTAAAATGTAAAGATTCCTGTGCTATATCTCTGTTATACTCAGTGCAATGTAACTCAGTTAGCTAGGCAGTTCATGCTGGGAAATGAATGAATGTTTTTAGAGTAGCATCTCTGTTTAGCATCCCTGTTGTAGATTAGTATTAGTACTATGTACGGTATATATTAGGATCATGATACTAATACTGAGTAGGGCCTCCCTTTGCTCTCAAAAAGAGCCTCAGTTCTTCATGGCATGGATTCCACAAGATGTTGGAAACATTCCTTTGAGATTCTGGTCCTTGTTGACGTAATTGCATCATGCAATCCCTGCACATTTTTCGGGTGCACTTTTGTGCTGTTAATCTCCCGTTCTACCACATCCTAAATGTGTTCTATTAGATTCAGATCCAGTGACTGGGAAGGACACTGAAAAACACTGGGCTCATTGTCATGGTCATGAAACCAGTTTGAGACGACTTTTGCTTTATGACATGGTGCATTATCCTGCTGGAAATAGCCAAATTGTGGCCATGACGATGGTCAGCAACAATATTCAAATAGACTGTGGCATTCAAGCAATGATTGATTAGTACTAACAGGCCCAAAGTGTGCCAAGAAAACATTCCCCACACCATTACACCACCTCCACCAGCCTGGACTGCTGAAACAATGCAGGTTGGGTCCATGGATTCATGCTTTTGGCACCAAATTCTGACCCTACCATCTGTGTGCCTCAGCAGAAAGCCAGATTCATCAGACCAGGCTATGTTTTTCCAGTTTTCAGCTATGCAGCTTTGGTGAGCCTGTATACACTGCAGCCACAGCTTTCTGTTCTTGACTGACAAAAGTGCAACCTTGATGTGGTCTTCTGCTGTTATAGCTCATTCGCCTCAAGGTTCGACATGTTGTGCATTCTGAGATGCTTTTCTGCAGATGCTTTTTTTTTTTTTTTTTTTTTTTTTGTACAGACTGGTTATCTGAGGCCCTGTAGCCTTTTTGTCATCTTGAACCAGTCCGGGCATTCTCTGGTGACCTCTCTCAAAAACAAGGCGTTTCCATCCTGCAGAACTGCCTCTCTGTTGTGTGTGTAAATCCCAAGAGATCAGCAGTTATAGAAATACTCAAACCAGCCCGTCTGCATCCAACAATCATGCCACGGTCAGAATCACTGAGATCGCATTGTTCCCCATTTCGATGATTGAGGTGAATATGAGACAGAATGGAAAGATTTATAGTGTATTTTATGTTTTATATACTGTATACAGTATATATTTATTATTTCAGTCTGTCAGTAAGAAATGACATTAAGAGGGTTGCTGTTGTACTCAATCAAATTGTTTTCCCCTATTTTACTTCTTACTCTCTTGGTAATAATTATGCATATGTTCCGCTGACTTAATCCACATAGGCCTACAATATCATGGCCAAGGCGGTGGCTTTTGTTCGCCTCTCATCTGCCCTGTACTTGCCTGAAATCAGATTAGCGCAGCAACCGCCGATGATGACTTCCCATCGTACTTAATTCTGTAATCCGATCAACCCAGGCGAGTCAGCCAAGAGTGCATAGCATGGAACGAACAAAGTGAAAGCAGGAGGAGAAAGGTTAGTATTGCCTTGCATGTTGAATTAAGAAGCAGCCACTATGTGTGAAATCAGTTTTTACTCTGTGATTTTCTACTCTGCAGGAACTCTGATGGGCTCTCTGCTTTTTGTTACCAGGGTTACCCTGACCATCACTCATGCTCTCCTCGTCTGTGGTATTCCTCTAGTTTCCGAGATCTTTTTTAATCAGCAAACATTCATCAATAGGACACCTTTATTCAGTGTGATCACATTATTACATTTTTATCATATATTTTCCTGAAATTAGGAAGAGGCCGTAGTGGATAGAGCAGGAAGTTTTGTTTTGAGTATGGTCTCAGACAGGGACGCATCTATGCCAATACTTGAGTCAATCCAATATCTTACTCATTTCCTCATACACATACTACTCATAAAAAAGGTCAGATACCATGTGAAACTGTGAGCCTAGTGCATGTTGATGACAGCGATCAGGACATATTTCAAGAGCATACCACAAACAAAAATACCAATAAGAGCTACTACTGCATCTTCCTACAATACAAGTAACCACATAAATCAACTTCAAGAGTTTAAACGGTATCTTTAATAAGGAGCATCACGACGGCTGACCTGAATGCACAGAGCTGCTTCGTTGAGCCAAATTGTGTGCACACAAAGGTATGTGAGGAGTGAAGTGAGTGTACAGAGAAACAGTTGTGTGTGAAAACACTTCAATTCTGCAAGCACTGAGACACACACACACACACACACTCTTCCTTCCACACTGCCATTGCTCACCATATTGCTAAATACAAAGTCTGTTTCTTGTTTTTGGTACTCAGAGAGTACCAAACATTGTACTTGTACTCATAATCTGAAAATAATGGTATTGCTGCATCTCTACTCTTTATCCCTCTTAAGGAACACTTAAAGGTTCTCTATGGAACTCTAAAACCAAGGGTTTCATTTCAGACGTTCTGAAGAGAGCCACATTAGAAAGACAGAACTGTTAGCTATTCAAATGACCACCAAGAGTGTACGATTGTCAGGATTTGTCCATAAAGCTACGAGATGAGACGGGACTGTGCTGCCTTATTTTTGAGGTAAATAATCCTTGACACTAAAAGGCTTGAAACATGAGACAGGAGCATCTGGCTGCTCAAGATTAATTGCTCTTCTACTGTGAGGTCTTGAATAGACATGATTGCAGAAGAGGTGTTTGGGGAAGCAAGGGGAGGGTTAGGTGGACTGGTTTACAGTTTCACTATTTGATTTAAATGAGCGAGTCAGTGCAGAGAATGTGGATAATAAGGTCACTGGCTAGGACAACCTGGCAAAGTAAATATTCATCCTCAGCAGGATGACTTCCCTTGGGTGGACATTAACTTAGCTGTACAAGTTAAACCATTTTAGACATTTTGAGGTGTTTTTATTTTAGGCATATATTTTGTATGAGAATTAAAATGCTAAACTGTAAAGATGTGCTGTCATTTTCAGTGCTTTTCACATTTTTGAAGAAATGGCTCTTCATATGTGTGTGTGAGTGTGTGTATTTGTGTATGCATCTACATGCAGTTTATACATCAATGCATACACTGACATACAGTGGTAGGAAACATGTAAGGAGGTTTTTATGCCATCACCCATACTGTCAATACAATTTCACTGGTGTGTTTTATTTGGGTGAGTCCAGTAGCAAAATGATGAATCTAGCAGAATGCTTTGAAACTTGCCTTTCCCAGGAAAGGTTAAAGTAGAATACTTACCTATTAAAAGGCAAAGTACTTCAGTCTGAGTTAATCGAAACCCAAGCATGTTTTGTCATGTGTGAAGCTCTGTACTAAGGCTAAAGTCCTAAACATGCTTAGAGATCCCAAAAAAGTGAGTATAGTGTGGACGTGTATGTTTTTAATGATCACAAGGATTTCGATTCAGGAGTTGTGCTAGCGTAGAAGTAATCATCATGAAGAAATCAGACGTCACTTCAAATAATTTGAAGGAATCTGTCAAATAAATCCATCCATCCTTTATCTATTGTATACCGCTTATCCATCAGGGGAAGCTGGAGCCAATCCCAGCTGACTTCAGGTATGAGGCGGAGTACACCCTGGGCAACCATTTACACTCACATTCACACCTAGGGGCAGTTTAGAGTAGCCAGTTGACCTAAACTGCATGTCTCTGGACTGTGGGAGGAAACTGGAGCTCCCGGAGGAAACCCACACAGGGACAGGCCCAAGATGTTTGGCAGGTTTGAACCCAGAACCTTCTTGCTGTGAGCTGACAGTGCTAACCACTGCACCACTGTGCCGCCCCAAATAAATACATATGTACAAAATGTAATAACACAATTTGTGCACCTTTACAGATATAACTGACTTATTAGTCTGGCATCTCTGAGCACTTGAGAACGTGAAAATTAAATGTCAGATCATTAATTAGCTTTTTTGGAACTAAAATGATCACACTGTTAATGTGAAAGAGCTATGTGATGCACGACTGGCTCTGACTAATGAATTTGCAAGATGGCCTAAATAGGAAGCAGCCACACTTAAAATCATAGTGGTGTATTTGAGCAGGTACATTTTTACAAGTTTCCCTTTTCACTTTTTGTATGGTTTGCACTGATATTTCTATTGCGAAGTTTTCCTAACGTGATCATAACTAAACTAAATATTTCCACTTCAAGTATGATTTGTGGTATTTCTGAGGAGCAGATGAGACAGAACCTAAAGCTTTTATGCATATGCTCATTTTTCCTTGATGGGATATATAAAGTGGATTAGTAGACATCGTAAGCATCGGAAGGTTTTAGCAATTATATTATTTTTATGCATACACTGGAACCCATGCAGAATTTCATAAATCAGGCCGCCGCTGCCTCCTTTCCCAGTAATGCATATAAAACAGATCATCACACTAAAGCCTATTTTCTTGCCACCTCTATTCTTGTTTCGCATCTCCCACAGTCCACCTGTCATTTACAGGCTCAGTGTGACAATTTCCTCCCTCAGTCATACACTTGTACTGGTCGTGGCTCAGCTGTCAGCCTTTCTGTTTCTCTCTTTCTGAGACAAGGCAGGCGGTGGCGATTCTCTATTCTACCTTATACTGTTCCTGCTTACTGTCTCTCTGCCTTTCAACATGGTATATCCCATACATTTCAGTCACTCTTAGCCCAAGCGCAGACTGATTTATTTACTGTCCACCTGCCTTCTAATCGGGGCTCTCCATCTCTGCCTGGGCCTGTCACTCCATCTCATTTAATGTGTCTGCATGCTCCTTCTGTATCTGCTCTACTCTCTCTCTCTTTCTCACTCACTCTGTCTCCTTGCCTTCAGTTCTCTATAGCTGTACCATGTTTTAATCCAAGTTGTTCTAATATGAGTCAAGTCTGCTGTTGTTGGTTCTGTATTTGCTTCATGTTCTGCTATTCTACCACCCTTTCCTTCTCAATCTATTTCTCTAGCCAGTGCCTCTTCCCTGCTTTCATGCATCCTTTGTCTGCCTTGTTGTGGTTACTGCTTTTATTAACCTGTCATACCTCTTCTCTCTTTTATTCTCTCAGGCATCTTTATGCCTTGCGCTCATTCTTTCACTTTTGCATTATCCACCCACCCACGTTATTCAATTCTGTCTTTGTTCATTTCTGTTCTGAGGATATCAACGTGCCTCCTAAGGTTTAAGGATTAGGATACAGAATATCAGAAAAGACAACGTTTCACCTTTTCTGTCCTCCCCCATTGTATGTGACGATGTCGTTCTGTCTAGACATCTTGTAACTGCCAGTGTGAGTACGCAGGGTTCTTTTACAAGTCTGAGCCTGAATGTGCTGCAGAGAGACGGTCAGTAGCATGTGCAGCATTTGTGTTTGTGTGTATGTGCGTGTGTGTGTTCGAGGTTGCCTCAAGCCATCAGTGGTTTTGTGAAAGAGAGTATGTGTTGGTGTGCATTTGACCATCAGGTCATGACGCAATCCTCGATCAGTCGTCTCCATGGTGCACTGCCATCATGTGCTGCATCCCTTTTGCTCCCCTCTATGTCATTTGCATGCACAATCCACCTTCAGCGGGTAAAGCAACGCATCACATACACAAACAGAGCATGGAAGCTCTTAGGAGATACCATATAAGGCTGCCTATTACCCCAAGGCTTTTAATCACAGACACTAAATCCGCCTCTGAAAGTCATCTCTAAAACCACCATTTAGACCAGCTTTGATGTTCAGTGCCAATCTTGATGTCCTGCTTGAAAGCAGTTGTCTTTGGAAAAGCATTAACATTGTGCGCCTTATGAGTTATCTGTCCAGTGTGATCTCAAAGGCCCCATCCACATGTATACGGATATTTTTTAAAACAGTTTTTTTAGCCCACCATTTTATTAAAAAAAATTCTTTCCAACATTAGGCTTGTGCGATATTGATTTCTTTTTCCTGCTCATGATTTAGCATCAAAAAATTGCCATTAATCATCCAGAACCAACAGGAAAACAAGCATTTCCTCCATGTCAGGTTTAAAGCGAGTATGGGGTGTAATAATAATAATAATAATAATATTACCAGCAAAAATCGATCACCTAAATTTTTAGGTGATTATTTTGGTCTGGTCCCTAACAAATTTTGTTAATGTTTGTTAACTATAAATTAAGCTGATGTTAACTAAGTTTAACATGCATTGATAAATTTCACATTAATAAATGCTAAGCTTGACAGAAACAGGTGTGTACGTGTGAGTTATATAAAATGCACGTTAGATGGAGGTAGAGGGCGGGGCTTCCAGGTGGCGTTGACTAATATTGGAGAGTTAAAGAAACTGTCAATCATTCCAGATGTCATATGTTTTTTAGCTCATATCCTGTGTTCAGGGGAAAAAAGACTGTTCTTTTCACATATTTATGAGTGAAAAATTGTAAAAGGGTACACCAATATTAACACCTACGCAAAAAAGTTGGCAGGTCATGCCATAAAAATTGTATAGGAAAAATTAAGCTCTCAAACAAGCCAAGACCACACCAATAGTGTTTTTGAAACTATTTCAGTCCATATGAAAATGATTTGAAAATGCTGATGTGAGCATGGCAGCCCAGTGGTAGTGTGCCATAAAGTCCTCAAGAATGATGTTAAGGGTACGTGTATTGATTGGTAGAGATGGAAAAATAAAAAAAAGCACCACAATTGTAAAACAAAAATTGCCAAACAGAAGGATGCATATGTCTGGACTTCCAGTGAGGTGGAACTACTGCTCAAGGTTGCACTTTAATGATATTCTGGATTGCAAACATGTTATCAAATAAGAAATTATAGACCATAACTACCAACCAAGTCAGTACCCATGATAAAAGAGTCCTAGCATATTCATAACACATGCAAACCTACAACAGTCACATGCAGGGTGACGTCAGTGTCTTCTAAAGCATACATTTTTCCCCTTTTGCATCTTCCTTTTCAGCGACCAAAAACAACATTTAATGTGGATGAGTGGCCAAAAAAAAAAAGGAAAATTATTGTTTTCCATTCATGTTCTAAAGCTAACTCCACTGCCATGACAAGAACCTTTTGAACCTCTCTTCTCGTTGTCTTACATCACTGTCACTTTCGGACGGACCCCTCATCGCTCCAGCTCTCCTTATCTGCTACCGTCTGGATCATTCATTTTTCTTCATCAACACTGATTCTTTCCTCTCTGTCATCACTCTTTTATGGCAGGCAAGTGCCGGCCAAATAAACCTCCCAGCTGTTTTCTTTTCATCACCTCTCCACTTCCATCACTCTGATCTGCTCTGCTTCTCCAGTCCATGGTCAGATCAGCTCAGGTGAGCCAGGATTACTTTGCTTGCCAGTTTCACACTCCAGCAGAGAAGCTTAGTTCCTCTCATAATAAGGCGGCCAGTTGACCTTCACACCAGAGCAGGATCCAGGTGATTGGATGCTGGCATGGTGGGGCAGCAACTGAGAGGAATTATAGGTAGGAAGTGAATGTTTTAATGGGAAAGGGAGGAGAAGAAAAAAGTACCTAGCTTTATGCTATTGCATACTGTCACTTCACAGTTGAATTTGGCCATACACAGTGTATGTGGCTATATACACTATCTGCATAAAAGGCGCTATACAGGCTTCAAAGTGAATGTTCAGTCTTCAAGTGTACAATGGTGGTCTGTAAGCTTCAATTCTCTGCTTTAAATGAGTTTAAATTTAGGCCTGCATTGCATTCATTTTCCCAAAATACTGAAGATACAAGAGATATACTGTCACCTCACAGCAGGAAGGTTCTGGGAACCTGCTGGCCGACTGGAGCCTTTCTGTGTGGAGTTTACATGTTCCCCCCGTCCCTTTGTGGGTTTTCGCCAGGTGCTCCAGTTTCCACGCACAGCCCAAAGACATGCAGATTAATTCAACTGGCTACTCTAAACTGCCTATAGGTGTGAATGTGAGTGTGAATGGCTGTTCGTCTCTGTGTTGGCCCTGCGACAGATTGGTGACCTGCCCAAGCTGTACCCCCCCTCTCGTCCAGTCAGCTGGGATTGGCTCCAGCCTCCCCGTGACCCTGATGGAGAAGCCGTATAGATAATAGATGGCTGGATGGACGGTACCCTTGAGGTTACCCTCTTACTGGCAAGAATCAGAGAGACAAAACACAGAGTTTATTCTTGTATTATTATTAATTTTTTAATTATTGTATTATTTATTTGCATTATTTGTCTTCTTCTTCTTCTTTTTCTTATTGTTATTATTTTGTATCCATTACCTTTTGGGTAATCATGTCTGGCTAATCAACTGCAAATCTGTTTTCCCCCCCCATGTGTTTTCAACCATTGATAAACTTTTGTTTTGTTTAGGTGCATTTGTTGATAGCTTTTTCTGTATTTTGTCTTGCTACATTTGCCACAAAAGCAAAGAAATTAAATGCATTGAAAAGGAAAACCACTGCTTCCATTTACTGATTAGCCAGGTTCTATTACTTAGTGGTTTTGTTGTGATATTCTCCAATGTAATTGCTAAGAAATGTGGAAAGCAAATGTTGGTCAACCTGAAAATGCCTCAGTTGAGTACATTCTTTTCTGAGAGTGTTATGAATTTTGTTGGATGATGATGAGTTTGCAAGAGCTTTTATGAGGATGACCAGTAGTGCTTATGTATACACAGTAGATGTGTGTTATTATTCCAGCACATTTGCAATAATTGCAAAGTGTCAGTTAAATTGTACTCTTGAACCTATAAAAACCTTCAGGGTGATGAGTATGAAAACTGTTGTTGTTAGGCATTTGGACCTTTTGACAGTTTGTTGAAGCCAAATCGTGCAATTATAAACATTTGGATTGCAAGGAAGTTGTGTGTGGTTCACAAGGTGAATGGGAATATCTGAGATCCTAAGTGTGGTGGCCCCCGTTGCCATGGCAACCATTACCCCCACTACACAGATGAAAGTTAGTCTCCTGTAGACTCGAGCTCAAGCCCTCATTACCTCACCATGTGGGTCTGCCACCAACAGCATGTGTGTGTGTCTTTGCATGCCCCCACGTGCAAGTGTGTGTGTAAGAGACAAGCAGAGAGGGAAAAACAAAACATTACTGCATCAGGGAGGTGGGAAAGTGAAATCACTGTTCCATAGCCATTTATTTTAGGTTCTAGTAAATGAATATTTTCGATCTCTTTTGATGAATATCACTCTAAATGCACACGTACTTTGCATAGAGTGGTGCTAAATTCTCGATGTTGATTTATTTCCTGTAACAGCGGCTTTGACAGTAGTCTGCAAGGCAACACATAGGTTTATATTAACGTTTGTTCTAGTATGTTATCCTGTCGATAGTAATGTCTGTTTCACAGTGACATGTGTAGTGACTGTTCAACATTATCTACAACTAATAATAAACGGAATATATATATATATATACAGGGAGTGCAGAATTATTAGGCAAGTTGTATTTTTGAGGAATAATTTTATTATTGAACA
>JAQQZR010000035.1:6543086-6560976 GCA_030068235.1 Notoglanidium macrostoma | reverse complement strand
AGCGTGTGTGGCTGTTTGTCTGTGTTGGCCTTGTGGTGGACTGGCGACCTGCCCAGGGTGTACCCCGCCTCTCACCCGAAGATGCTGGGATTGGCTCTAGCTTCCAACCCTTCGCAACCCAGATGGATAAAGCGGTATAGATAATGGATGGATGGATGGATGGATGGACAGAGTTCAAACCCGTTCCCTCACCCATTGTTATTGGCCTCATTGCTTTTGTTTGGCATGCTGTGAAGAACCCAGTGCTTCACTTGCTCTGATGCATAGATATTGGCGTCTTCACCAAACACATGCTCTCAAATCCAGCAGAGCGTATCACCAACAAATAAATCTCCCGAATCATTATATGAGTGCAATAAAGGTTCCTCTGACTGCAATCCTCCTGATTCTAGCTCAAGTTCCCCATGTGGTATTGTCTTCTGTAATTAGCACAAGGGCAGGAATATGCTTTGCTAATTAGCAGTTTGTTTAAAGCAACTCCTTGGGACTGGACGCACCCAGTGGAATGGAGCTTAGTCACTGTACTCTGTAAATACAAAAGTCCTTGGAATTCTGTGCCTGCAAAAAAATGTAGCCATGTCTACAACCTATTTCAACCTGAGTCACTTAATGTTGAATAAATAAAATCTTGGCCCAGGTATATAATAAATGGGGTCTGGAAGGCTTTTTTGTGGAGATAATAGAAAATGCTGCCATTAATGTTTTATTTCCTGGACATGTGCCCTTCATGCCTGGTTGCTAGGCAGCTTGGATGAACCCCATTTGCAGTATGATTGTCCAAATGGCAGTAATGTTCAGCTAAATGAACTTAATGTCAACCTAACAATCTTACATTCAGTTGTACACTTTGTACTTAAAAGGACCCAGGTTGAATTTTTCTTCTTTATATATAACGTTTTCTTTTATGTAATTATTGAGCCATGAATGGGTTTCCATTGAACTTGAATGGTTTCCTAATCTTTCTTACCTTAATGTTTATCTTTCACTGGAAATGTGGACATAGTGTGCCTTTAAAAAAGATTTAAGCCACATAATTGCCTTTTAGAGTAAAGCTTTGAAGGAACACTATATGCACCTTTCTAGGTAAAAGATGTATACTAAAGGAACATAAGGCGTACCCTTGAGAATACCACCCCAGTGATGAGGAATGGTAGAGATAGTACTCTTTTTTCTCAGTGTTTATGGCCCCATTTGTGCCATTGTGTCTACATCATTCTACTTCTATTCTACTGAGCTACAGCATTCAGCCCACCGGATAAATTAAATAAAATCTTTTTTTTCTGCCTCAGCTTTCCAAATGAGAATCTGATCTTTAAGTGCATTGGGATGTGTGCAGCTTGGTCATTACTAGCATGACTGCCTTTGCTTACTGAATGACCCACTGTTGTTTTGTCTGTGCCACTCGGAGTGAGAGCGGGTTTGTAGCACATCAGAGTGCTTCTTCTCGCAGTGTAATTATGCTGCTTCCCTCGGAGCATGCTCGCTGTGGATAAGGGTCCCCTGCAGAATCCAGGATGTGTCCTGTGGTCCTTCAAAGGCAGGAAAGTAAAAGGTAAAGCCTCTGGATTCAGGGATGGCCTATGAGATGTTTTGAACTCATAATCCGTCAGAAAACTTCTTGCATGTCAGACTATTAAATTTGGAAAAAGTCAGTTGAATCATTGTGTACGAGCAGCATAACGAAAAGCATTTTGCTAATGTACTGATAAGTAGCAATGAAGTAGGTGTGTGTTTTAAAAACGATAGTGTCATACATTCATCTTAAGTAAAAATGATATGAAATGAAGAAAATGAATAAAGTATGTCTTAGTAAGACTAAAACAGGGTAAAAGGAGATTTATTTGAAGGTGAAAAGAATCTCGTGTACTAATCACGTCCTTTTAAAAAGTGAATAATCAGTTCGAGTGAGAAGATGGACTCTTTATAATATATTATGAATTTGTATTGTGTGCTATTCCTTACATAAATGATAACAAAGCAAGTGTACACGCATATGAATTGTAATTTTTTTTCAAAGTGAAATATACTTACATTGACTGATTTTTACTTAATACATGACTAAAAATTTGTCAACAAAAATGAGAAAAAATTTTTAATTACAGTATGGTCGTAAACGTTGATAACTACTGAACTATTCGAATGTGCTGTTCAGCATCAGTTATGAATTTTGGCAGTTAACAACTGCATACTTGACCATTAAGAATTCATATTGCTCAATTTTACTCATTGGTGGGATTACAAACATCAGGTAATGAAAATGCAGATTTTATTTATTTTTTTGCTCAATTGGTTTATTTATAAAAGAAAAACAAGTGTTGGTTACTTTGCCATGGCTAATAATGATGCACTAATGCCAAAGTGCATGGTTTCTTCATGGTAAATAATGCATAAATAATGTTGCTATGAGCTAATGTTGGCACTGTTTCTGCAGTTCTTGAATAGACCCAAATAGACAAATGTCACAGCTGTTAGGTAGGGCAGAGACGTTACAGTCAATACAGTACAATCAGTACAAATGAAAGCCCCCTGGAGAGAAAGCAGCAAATGACAAACATTTTGTAAGCTTTAAGCATCGATCCACTGCTTATCCCTTTAAAATTGACCACCGATGCTCAGCCTCATCTGTGAAGGTGTGAAAATGCTAGGAGGAAGAACTGCTCTGAAACCAGTAGAGAAATACTGATATTATAGTCCCACAGCACTGCTCCACTGGCCTCCAGCCCTCTCGTACAGTGTAAGGACAACAGAAGCCCTGTCTTACTCTTTCATCTGTCTGGAAGACCAGGCACTTTGGCAGCTCATGAAATCTCTAGAAGCCTGACAGGATTTTTTTAAGAAAGTAAATAATGCTTGGAAATCAACTGTTGGCATTGGCACTTGGCAAGCAGTTGATGGAGTGAGCAGCACATCAGAGTTCTCTCTCTCCTTAGTGAGGACTGCTTGGAAGAGCGCCCAGTGCTGTGGGCGATTGTTTTCTGAGTGGAAGCGCCGTGTAGGCTGGTGGAAGTGCTGTAGCTTATGTAGGCTGCATTCAGGGCTGCGATAAGAGGAGTCTGATTATAGAAATCGCCAGCAATTAGTGCTGCCGTCTCATTTGTGGGATTGTATGCTCATGTCGGCTGTAAGAAAACTTGCTTTACCCTCGTATGAAAATAGGAAAAGAGTTAGCGAAGTCTTCTCCATTTTCTTTCCAGCATTTATTAACAACATAGGTACAGTGGTACTTCTAATTATAGAAACCTAAAATAGTTTTCAAGTTCTGTACACCACTGGTGTTGTATCAGGAACAGGAACACCTGTACACCTGCACATTCATGCAATTATCTTACTGACTGATTAAATAATGCAGAAAGTCATGCAGATACAGGTCAACAGCTTCAGTTAATGTTCACATGAAATACCAGAAAATGCTGTGTAAGCTCTAGAGACTGTTGTGTGTGAATATCCCAAGAGATCAGAAGTTTCTGAAATACTCAAACCAGCCCATATGCCTCCAACAACCATACCATGGTGAACGTCACAGAGATCACACTTTTCCCGTTCTGATGTTTGAAGCTATCGCCGTGTATCTGCATGATTTTTATCCATTGTTCTGCTGCCGTATGATTGGCTGATTGGATAATTGCATAAATGCGCAGATGTACAGGTGTTCCTATTAAAGTGGATAGTGAGTGTATATGAGTGGAAGCTGGAAGCATTTGTCCATGTGTACATGTTTTCTGGAGGCAGTGGTGCTGTTACTTGATGCTAAACCCTCAATTTTATCAGTATGTCTAACACATAGTTCAAAAGACTGACTTTAAAGCCCTGATAAGTCTTACAGTTTCTACTTCATTATAAAGCAATTTAAGACCCAGTATGGGATCAGAGTGCTAAAAGCTCTATTGTTGACATTTCAAATTGGATCTAAGTAACTGAAGAGCCATGTTATTTGGACAGAGCTTCAGTGTCCAGCAGTATATTGTTTTTGATGCATGCAAGCAGGCAGTTTAATCAGTTCAAATTACTGGTTTGTGCTGTTTATAATCATTTTGTACACTTGGGTGGTCCGTTGACAAGCACTACTCACCTCATTTCTTAAATTGCATATTTGTGCAGTAGGTACATGTAATTGCTTATATCGTCACGTATGTGTTCAGTAAACTCCAGCCCCTTGCACCCTTTTTTTTTTTGTCCACATTTGTGACTGAAATGAGTGAGCATGACTATGTCCTAATCTCACTCCCATCTTCTCCAGAAGGAATTCTGACCAATCCTGCCCAGACTTGCAGAAAGTTTGACCAATCCCTCGAATTCCAGCAGATATTATTTTTGTTTGTACCTGCCACCAAAGAATTTTTTTTTTGGAATTGTTTTCAAATGTATACAAATTAGTAGTTTTAATGAAAGAGACCCTGATCCTGTAGGATCCCAGTCCCCATGCACACCCCTATTTCTAACATCTCAAGCTGTGTATTAATAAATTCAGCCTCAGGAGATCAGCACTGGGTCCCGTTTTCAATATTGTAGGACATTTGTATTTAAATTACACACAGTTGGAATGTTGAGCACATAAACTTAAACTGTAAACTGTAGGCTAATCCAATTTCACTGCCACCGTAGAATTATTGCTACCCCATCTGACTTTGGGATTGCCAGAGGTTGGTCTTTAGCTCGATTTCAGCTTCATTTAAGCCTTCATGGAGGAACAGATTATGTGCTGGAGTGAGTGGAAAAATGTTGGTTGTGGGTGATGAGATGAGAAGTGGGCTAGTGTTTAGTGGGTTAATGCGTTAGCTAGTGGATGGAAAAATCTATAGCCATCACAGATCAGTTGAACGCCCAAGAGGGGAATGTATTTAGACATGTATTTGTACACATTATAGAGTTCTTTGCTCAGTAAGGAGTCATGGTTTATTGTCTCAGTGGTATTGTTTCTATAAGGGCGAATGACCATTTATCCCAAAGCTGAGTTGTTTGAACATGGAACAATCAATGCGTAATTGCATTTTATTGTTACTGTGTTGTTTCCAATTTCTCAGCCAGCCTGTTTCACCTTTCTCTGATCTTTGCTTAGTTACAAATTTCTACTGAAGACAGATCTCTCAATAGGCTGCGAATGACCTTTCATGACAATTGATTTATAGTTGATTTATTAATGTGCCAAAAATAGCCGTAAAACGGCTCCACCGCTTGCATTTTTCAGTATCGTGTGTTCTGTTTTGCCATGACACAGACCTGCTCTCCAGGTCTCTAATGATTGATGATAATTCAGAACACTCATAAAAACCTGGGTCTAAGCAGTTTAAAAAAAAAAAATTATAATAATAAAGATGGTTTCTCATAACCAATGGCCAGATGATCAACTTGAATCTCACTTTGTTGTTCTACTCCTTTGTTTTCTTTTCCTACATGATCTGGGGCTCCACGATACTTTTTTTTTTTTACAGCATCCTGTATTATTTGATTCTTTTCCCCAGTCTTTCCCCTTTAACTGACCACTAACTCCTTGTTGCAATGACAACAAGTAGACCCAAACACAGGATGCTGACGTGGAGGTAGAACGAACCAAAGAGAATTTATTAAGGGTTATAGGGAAAGCACGAGAGAGTGAGCAGAGGTATGCTGAAGAGTGAACGAGGTTTGACCGGGAATTGAACCCAGGTCGCGGCAGTGAGGGCACGGCATTCAACCACTGAGCATCGGGGGTAGGGGGGGATGAGGCAGAGCAGAGGCGCAGGCAGGAGTGTGAGTGAGGCTGGAGAAGAACGGCAGGCAGGAGATGAAAGGGAATGCAGGCGGTCTGTAGTGCTCCATTAAATATGGAGAGACATGGTGAATATAAGCACCACGGAACAAAACTTAGAATACATAATCCCATGTGGCCTACAAAGTGAACTATTCTACTGAGCGAAGCAACGATTTGGCCCTGAGTGGATGAAGAGCCGGATTCTTATGTTGTAGGGAAGATGAGGTTAAGGTGTGCCGCAATCAGGAAGTCTGGGAGAAAAAATGGAGCGCCATGCCCTCCTCCAAAGCGCCAACACACTCACACAAAAGCAGCGAGACAGACAGATAGGTGAGCAGGAGAAACACAGGGAAAAGGGAAATGGAAAAACACTGGGAATAAATGGAAGGCATGGCCGAGACCGTGACACACTACTCTTCTCTCCGTCGCCCTCCTTGTATTTTTTGTGATTAGTGGGAGATGAGAATGAGACTACATTTAACCCCACTTCATCTCCCAGAGCCACGTAACTGTGCAGGTGGCATGTTTATCCTTCCTATATTTATACATTTCAGGTTATGTCATGTTTTTGCTGTAATTTTTTTAGAAACATTTTTCAACCTACACGTTACACTGTTTTATTGCTAATTTGAGCATCAAGCAAGCTGCTATTTCTTCTAGCTACCTTTCAGCCCACCATTCATACAACTTTCAATACACACCATCTTTACACAGTTTCCTATCCACTACTACCACTTTCTTACCACTTGTTATGTCTTATAATTTTCACATAGTGCTTAGTACTGACTCCCTGGCAAGAGCTTAATAACTAGAGAAAAACCTCCCAAAATATTTAATAAAAAATTAAATTAAATGGAGCAAGCATGGAGAGATTAAGTCTCATATGTAGGTGCCCTTATAAACCAGCACAGTGGATTAATAGCTTTACTAAAGACATCAGGATTTCTGGAGAATACTTATTTGGTGTCCGTTGTGGCGAGGCCCTAGAGCCCTACATGGTAATTGTTGCTGGCCCAACTCTTTACGGCTGTGTTGCTCTACCTTGCTGGCTTCTTTCTTTCAGCTGGTCCAAGTCTCTACAGACCTGGATTTTCTGCACTTGGTTCTGGCTCATCTGCTGGGTTCTGAACCAGCGAAACAGGCAGTTTTTCAAGAATCACATCTGCCAGCCCTGTAATGAGCCAAACAGACTGAGACAGATGACAGTCTAAGGATATGCAGTTTGTCCTCAACGGTCTGCTGTCTTGTTAGTTTTAACCTGGAAGGTTTGATTATGTTAAAAACTAAAAAAGTTTCTCCTGTCTGCTGAAGGGAAACGTCTGGAAGCGCAAGTTGTATTACTGATCAGGCATAAACTAGGGCTCCCAGCACTATATTAACTCAGACTACTCATACCTCGTTCACATTTGAATATATGGTGCTGTATAAATAAATAATGTTATACAATAAATAACTATGTACATGTATATAGGGTAAATAATTTGTCAGCCTCAGGTTGCTGTTCAATCTCATCATTTTAATGTATTACTAATTGTCAAAAACTTAGCAGACATGGCAGACATGCTGACTGGCAGGTATTGTGTAATCTTTCTGTTGCTTTTTATCATCTCATTTTGCATAGTTAGAGAGGTTAGGATGATAAATGGAATCCATCTAACACATTCAAATATATAATCTGTAATAGTCCTGCGCTCTCATTTTCAATTAAGCAAATTCGAAAGATAAAAAAAGAAGATATATTTGGCAAAACAGAGAGGACAGGGAGGGTTTTTTTTTTGTAACAAAACCCTTTTTTTGCCCGAACCACTGTGAAATTTCCACACACAGCTCAGTGCCTTTCATCTGAGTAAGACCGTACAACAGCTTCAGGATGTGGAAGGGAGAATGGGCCAAATACTGCATGAGAGCATGGAGGGAAAATAGAGCACATTTATCCTAAAGTAAATGAAGAAGCATAACAGACAGGACTAGAAAGAGGTTTGAGGTTCGTTGGTGGTTTATTACACAGCAAACCAATACACAGTCCAAAATCAAGGTCGTAATGAGGGCAGTGGTCAACACACTTCAAGCATGAAACACGTGCACAATCGACAAAAAGTAGTAAAAAAAATGAGGCAACGGTCAAAATACAAGAAAGGCAATCATGAGGTTGTACACACTCAAGAGTTGGCAAGACTGTACAATGAATTTTAGTCTTAGTTTGCTTTATAGACCATTCCTACAGAAGTGTAAGTGAAGTGAAGTTATTCAGAATTTTTCCCATTTCATGCCATGGATTTTCTTGAACAAATTCATGCAAACCTTTTATTAAATTCAAGGGACCTTGAAAAATCCTTATAGTGCTACTACAAATACTTTAAGAAATGTGAGATAAATGTCTTGATTTTTGCAGTTCTTTGTTTGTACATTCACCAAATAATAAGCCTCACCAATTGCTTATTTTTCATTGAATTGGGTTGAAATTTGTACAGAACATCCAAGAAACAATAAGGATAATTTAGAACATATTTTTATGTAATTACTTATTCCTGAATGTTTAATTGTTTTTCAATGAAGGTAACTTGGGATGCAATGTAATGTGTTATGGATAGGGTTGAATGTGGTGGAATAGAATGTGGTACAACAGTTTGTGTTAAATAATATTGCAGACACATTACTATATATGACATTAGTTTGATATCTATAATCACAGTTACATTTTCAAATGAGTTCTTTTAAAACCGTGGATTACCCTGTCTTAGATTGTTGTTCAGTGTGCCTTTATCTCTGGTTAAGACATTTCTCTGGAATCGTAACTGAAACTGAATCATGCTATCTTCCATGTAGGACCCATCAGTCACCAAAGTTGGTGGTGGGCGCAAGAAAACGGTCTCCTTCAGCAGCATGCCATCAGAGAAGAAAGTGAGCAGCGCAGCTGACTGTTTGGCCTTCATGCAGGGTGGCTGTGAGCTAAAAAAAGTGCGGCCCAACTCACGTATTTATTGCCGTTTCTACACCCTGGATCCTGAACAAGCCTGTCTGCGTTGGGAGCCTTCAAAAAAGGACGCGGACCGTGCCCGACTGGACATTTCCTCGATCCGGGAGGTCCGTACAGGCAAAAGTACTGAAACCTTTCTCCACAATGGCTCATCAGATCAACTGGCTGAAGAGGCTGCCTTTTCCATCATACATGGAGATGACTATCAGTCGCTGGACTTGGTGGCACTGTCGGCTGATGTTGCAAACATCTGGGTGACTGGCCTGCGGTATTTGGTGTCCCACCCTGGAGCCTTGGCCGGTGGAGGTGGAGGAGATGGAGGAGTAGGAGAGAGAAGCATGGGAAGCAAGTTGAGGTGGGACTGGCTGGCAGCAGAGTTTGCCCTGGGAGATGAGGATGGGCACGGGATTGTGTCAGAGGACATAGCTGTGGCCACCATCTGCAGGCTATGCCCTGGAATTAAGGCGGCAAAGGTGAGACAGCTGGGTAGGACAGACATGATTTGTCAAACCTCTTTACAAGCCTAGGACCATTTGCTATTATTAGTATTGAAAGTGATTACACTTAATAGTTAAATGAGTACAAATACTATTAATTGAATTTATGAATGATAATCTTGTAAATGTGTTTGTTAAAATTGTGTACATTTAAAACTTTAAATTTAAACTTAAAATATCTAGGTGTTATTACAATTTAGAGCATTAAAAAGGAAAATCATCCAATTGTTGTGTTAGAGTTAAACCTTGAGAGTTCTTTGAATCAGTAGTAGTTTAATGAATGGGTACTTTTTGGACCTTTTCTGAAAGCAGAATCCTCTACATATAGAATTTTCATGGGTTTGCCCAGACGGTCAAATAGTAGATTAGAATGTTTTTAATGAGCGTGCTTATTAAATAAGTCAGAGAACAATGCTGGGGTTGCATAAAAGGAGCAGGGGACCATTCATCGTCTTGAACAAAGCAAATTTTATGCGAGCAGTTTTAAGGATCAGTGGTTATTCCAAGACCCATGTCTGTGCATCACTTCTCAGCCTGGCTGCTGTGCTTCACAGTGACTGGGGGAGTGGAATTTAACAGCTGCATAGAAGCATGTTTATGTGTGTGTGTGTGTGTGTGTGTGTGTATGTGTTGGGTGGAGGGGAGGGTTTCTGACAGCTGAGGACAGACGGAGGACAGACAAGAGCAACAATACCATGCCTCTAAGGCTCTGTGGCAGGGGCTGTGAGGTATCTGCTTCATGTGGCAACAGAAAAGACAAGTAAAAGCACTAAAGGGCAAACAGAGAGGGTAGAAAAGAGTAGAGTCTGTGCTGCTGGCTGTGATTTGCAGCACTAATTACTGTACTGTAATCTTGGATATGCTTGATCATATTACATTTTTTGTGAAAATCTGCCATTACTGTTTGTCCAGGATTTGTCTAGAGGATGGATTTAGAGACAGATGGATAAACAAATAGTTCAAAGATAGTCCACATTTTTAAGCGTTAACTTTTGGGCTAAAGAATCTTTGACAGCTAGGCAGCTTTAGAGGAGCTTACACTCTAGGAACTTTTCTAAAAGAAAATCCCTGGTTTGTACATAAGGTTTTATTGATGGCATCCACCAGAGGACAACCAAATAGCCAAACTATTGGACGTTTTTAAACTGTAAAAATACCTCCCATTAGGTTTAAAAATACCATCTCACTGTTGTTTAATGTGGTGTGTTATTTTTATTGACTAAGCTTCCAACTGTGTTCATAACATAAAGACTATAGAACTGAACAAAATTCTACCCTCTCTACACTCATGGTTTAGGTGCGTCTGCGCTTTAAGGAGATCCAACGTAGCAAAGAGAAGCTGACATCTCACGTGACAATTGAAGAATTTCAGGAGGCTTACTGTGAGCTGTGCACCCGGCCTGATGTTTACTTCCTTTTAGTGCAGCTATCAAAAGACCGGGAATGCCTGGATGTTCAGGACCTACGTCTTTTCTTGGAGACTGAGCAGGGACTGCCGCTGGCCACCACTGAAGGCTGCCTAGAGCTCCTTCGGCGCTTTGAACCCTCTGCAGTTTGCCGCGAGAAGGGCCTCCTGGGACTGGATGGCTTCACCCATTATCTTCAGTCAACTGAGTCCCAGCTGTTTGACCCTGAGCACCAGTATGTATGTCATGACATGACCTTGCCCTTGTGCCACTATTACATCAGCACCTCCTACCGCTCCTACCTGTTAGATGATCAGGTGCACGGCAAGGCTGATCTGCTAGGGATGACACGAGCCCTACAATCTGGGTATAGATGTTTGGAGCTTGGGGTAACAGATGGACCTGATGGGGAACCACTTTTGGGGGTTGATCATGAGTCACACACCAAGCACCATCATCATCACCATCATCATCATCATCATAGTCTAGTCACACTTAACAGTGCACTGGAAGTGATTAACAAATATGCCTTTCTCACCTCTCAGTACCCATTGCTACTATACTTGTGTCACCAATGTTCCCCCAGTCAGCAGCACACTCTAGCACTGCACCTAAAGAAGGTGTTTGGAGCAAAACTGTACAGGCCTGAATGTTTGCCCGTTACTCCTGGAGGACGCACTACCACATTGCCGTCTCCTGAGCAGCTAAAGGGAAAGGTACTGCTGGTAGGCAAGAAGCTGCCTCCAGAAGAGGAGGGCTCTGAGGGCGAAGTATCTGAGGAGGATGAGGAGGTTGTTGGTGGAGGGCCATTGGCTGGTCGTCAGATGACCATTCCTGGGGAGGAGGACCTAGGGGTTGTTCTGGTGGTTCCACCTCCCCCACAGCCGAGGCGATTTCGATTGCGGCGAGAACTTTCTGATCTGATTGCAGTGGCTCGCACCGGTAGCCGTAACTTCTATGCTCATCGTACCAACACCCAGCAGTCTCAACAAGCATCTCCTCCCTCTACTCCCTCCACACCCAGCACCCCAGGTCTCCCTGACTGCCCTTATTGGACCCTGTGCTCTTTAGGAGAGGGCGAAGCTGGCCGGCTGGCAAGTGAGAGCCCCGAGGAGCTGGTAAGCTTCACTAAGCGCTGTCTTACTCGAGTTCGACCCAGCTCAGTCCGACTGGACTCTAGCAACCCCAACCCGCAAGGCTACTGGAAAGGAGGGGTGCAGCTGGTGGCACTCAACCAGCAGACGCCAGGTGCCATGCTGGATCTAAGCCGAGGCCGCTTCGCACAGAATGGAGGCTGTGGATATGTGCTGAGGCCAGCTGTCATGCGAGATGAGGTCTCGTACTTCAGTGCCCAGTCACAGGGCTGCATGCCTGGTGTACCACCACAGACACTCAGGGTGAAGGTTATCAGTGCTCACAGTCTGCCCAAACCACAGGGCTCTGGGGCCAAGGGTGAAGTCATCGACCCCTATGTGGTGTTAGAACTGCACGGCGTACCAGCAGACTGTGCAGAGCAGAGAACTCGCACCGCAGCCCAGAACCAGGATAACCCGCTGTTTGATGAGACGTTTGAGTTTCAGGTAAGGGAGAGTTTGATTCCCCTGACTTGCACAGTAACAGTAATATTTTCCACAAGAAATATTTAAAGACCAGCCTGACACAATGGATTTAACAGTCAAACAATTTTAATGCCAGTTGGGATTAAGAATCAGACAGGCTTGTAATTACTGGAGGACAAAACACAGCAGGGAAGAATTATATTATAATTGGTTCATTTCCATATTGATTGATACATTCATTATAAAAATGTTCAACTGCTTGACTTTTGTAAGAGATTTAAGTTGAAAGTGTGAGTTGTTCTTTGAAATGTGATAGTAAAAGATGGTTTTAAAACTGTTTTATGTGGAAATGCCTGGAACATGATTTTGGCAGAATTTAGCTTAAAGTAAAGCAAAAAATAAGTAAGGCTGCAAAGAATCTCGAGTATGCGCCATCGACTGAATCACACAACCATGCAGAAAAAATCAAGCATGTTAATTTTCATCATGTAGATTGCTGTAGCTCAAGCCATAGCTCTGTCTTAACTCAGCACCATTGTGTCACAATTGTTCCACAAATACCTCCATGCTGGATTTCTTAGTAGTATGACTTTGGAAAATGGTGAACGAGAACAGAAGCTCTTGCTCGTTTGTTTTTTGTTTTTTTAGCTAACAGCGAGGCTTCACCATTATCGCTTGTGTTTGAGATTGCTGAATCTTTTCACCTTCTAAACTCCAACGTAACAGCACTGGAAATGTCCCTCATGACTTCAGTGCAGCACACAACCACTGACTTCTCATAGGGATAACACAAATGCAGCACTACCTGACAAATTAACACTAGGATTGCAAAGCACATCACGAATATTTAAATACAAACATATCAAATGTTTTTCCGGGTTTTCCGTTAACATAGCACTGCATCTTTCCTACACAGCCAGGTTTAAATATTTTACCAATTACCTATGCTCACAGTTCCACTATAACTAGATACCACAAATGTCGTGGGCGTAGCTTTTAAAACATTTTACAAAAAAGTGCTACTATAGCATGTAGAAGTAATGTCATATTGAAATGTGACAGTAACAGAAATATTATTGCTTAAACTGGACTTTGCATAAACAGTTGAACCGAGTGAGGGCCAAAGCAGCTCAGTGATCTGAAACAAGACAGACTCTATGTGTAGCTCTAAACTAGAAGCCAAGTCTCCGTGGAGAGGATGCCTGGAGTCATCCGTTCTTGTGCCCTCTACAAATTGATCATTTCACATTGATAAGAATACGGACTTCCTCTGTAAATTATTGTTATTGAAACAAATACAGAATGGGCACACGTATATTTACTGACTGTAAACAAAAACTGTTTCGTATTAGGCATCCTATAAACAACCTGTTTGTTCTAATTAACTCTCAGGAGGTTGACGACTGAAATGAGCAGCTTTATTAGGAATGCCATGATTCACATTTACACACAGTGATTATAAAATGTTTCATTATTTTCCTTTATTTGCAAACTTAGCTACACTAATATGGATGAATACAAGTGACTCATGATAATCATGATTTGTTTTTAAATCACAGAGGTTATAAACTAGTTTGAGCAAGTGCAGAAATCTTGTGCAAACACATTATGCAATGGGAACAAAATGTTTTGACCACTGATGTGTGTTCATCGAGGCCTTGAGTCACCCAGGAGTGTATGATTTAAAAGTTGTAGTCCTACAAAAAAAAAAAAAAATGGCAAAAAAGGTCTGAGTAAGATGAGTAAAACTGACATATGTGTAAACGCTACGCACGCTGAAGTTCCCACAGATGAGCTCCTACATTTATCGAAAGAGCTTACACCTTTACCATTTTTCATCTGGCTTATAAGCACATTCAAGCGCTCTTAATTAGTGTTGCTGTTCCACCCAGATAATCTCATGAGACCACGGAGAATGTTCTCTTCCAAAATAAATTGCCAGAACAGGAATTTATGCATGAAATTGCGTTACATTTTATATTGTAAAGTGCCAGGATCATCCATACTCAAAAAACCAACGAAGCATGAGATAGGGTCATTACCTGGAACACGGAACTAGAAAAGATGCTTGGAGTTAACACCAGTTGTTACTAATGCACGATAAGATACAACAGGGTACGAATAGAAAAAGGAATCAAGGCCGAGCAAGCGTCAAAATCTTGTTTAGACATAATTACAGGGCAGGAACACAAAACACAACATGATAACAGTACTTGGCATGCCGAAAGAGGGAGTTCGTGACATACATTCACTGAGCACTTTATTAGGAACACTATAATACTGGGTCAGGCCATAGATTCTTCAAGATGTTGAAAAGAGGTTTGAGATTCTGGTCACGCAATTCCTGCTCGTTTTTCAGGTTCACTTTCAATGTGTTCAGGTGTTCCTAATAAAGTGATCAATGAATGTTAATGCAGCAAAGTATGGTGTCAATTAGCACGTATATCGTAGCTGCCAGTGAAACCAGTAGCTACTAGTTGCCCTTCTAACTGAGGAGATCATTTTTGCTTTTGTAGGATCTCAAAACTTAACATGTGAAAATGACCTTGTTGAGCTTTGGTGTTTGACAAATTATGTAATATTTTTTATGATATTCCAAATATGCAGTGTAACGAGCAATATTGAGATTAATGGCATTTATAACATTCATACTATTACGGTTAATGCAGTGTTATAAAGCTATAATAAGGTTAATGACCAAGAACTGTCATTAAGGATTTTGCTTCAGTAATGAGACAGATGTAGCAAATGGACACAACAGCTCTCTCAGGTCTGCAATTATGCAACAACTAATGCTACTGTTAACACTACACCTTCAGATTATAGCCAGCCTGTAATTATGGAATGCAGATGAGGACAGCAAGTCGTCCCTGGACCACTTAACAAGGCTGTTTTGCCTGTGAATGCTCGTATGTTTGAGGATTCAAACTCTGCGTAAATAAGACTCGTTATGAATTGTCATTGTTACTTCACATTTATCAAGAGGAGATCTGCTCCACACGCACACACACACACGCACACACGCACACACGCACACACGCACACACACACACACACACACACACTTCAGAATCTGAGTGTGATTTGATCGATGACCGTTGCTTCCTCATTTTGCTTTGGCTATTTTTCATTAAGCACATTCATCATAGAGAGCGGTGTATCCTTAATTATTCCCATCCCTCTGCATTTGTGTCTCTGTACACTCTTATTATTTAATTGTGATCCCAATAATTTCATATCGAACATGTTTTTTATTGACTGAAATATAACATTATAAATAGTAAGTCATTCATTTTAAAAGGAATAGTTTTACATTGACCAATAAAGGCTCACTCAGTTGTTATGACTAAGGAACCATTATATTTTGATTCAAATACATTTTTACTTTTTAGGGAATATTAAGGAAATATTTTAGGAATAGGCTTATTGTGTAGAATATGGAAGGAAAACTTGAATTTCTGTTTATTTAAAATGATAAACTACAATTAAAAGATGAACAATTATGATTTCTGTATTGATTGGAACTAGTGTTTTTGATATTATCCATGATGCAGCCCTGTGTTTGTATTGTCTACAATTTGCTTATTTAGTATACACTAATTATTATGCTATTTAATACTATATAATATACATCACATGTCCCTGATTTGTAGCACCTGTTTTGAGTTAATATTCATCAGTCACAGTATTAAAGTTGCAGTTTCTTAGTGTTTCTTAGCGTTTAACGTCTGTTAACCTGTTGCAGTTATACCAGTGTTATTTATGCCATGTGTTTAGTCCATGTTCATGCCAAGTGTTTAGCCCATGTTTATGCTACGCATTTTCATTCATGTTTAAGCTCTGTTTGTCTCAGTGTTTTGTTTCATTTCCTTAAAATGCTGCGTTTGCTTCCAATCCTCTGAGTCCCACCAGGTTATGAGACATACGCCAGTTTCTTTCTGTCTGTGTGTCTGTCTGTCTGAATGCAAGACTGCTTTGCATGTATGTTCATTCCTGCCTTTAGCACATGATTATGTGCAAACACACACAAGCCTGACTTACTCACCTCTGTGTGTGCGTGTGAGAATGTGAATGTATGCTGTCTCATGCACACATTTTTCCCCCCTAAACACGACTATTGATGTAACATTTGAGGTGAAGGCCCCTGCACGGACTGAGCATTATTACTACAGTCACATTTGTACCCTGAATTTTGTTTAATAAATAAATGAACAGAGTCGACAACATATTGGCCTTGATAAATAGTTTATGAGGAATGGTCCAGTATAGCCTTATATTGATACACCTTATTGGAAGAGCAGCTCAGTTTGATGATGTGCTTAATCTTACAGTGGCTTACTGTAGCCCTGATATAGAAAAAGTGTACAAAATATATGTCAATTCTGGTTTTGGATAACGATCTAGTTTAATACTAGCACATCTTAAGTAGATGTGTGTTTTGTTGCTTAATATTTGGATTTATCCAAACAGTGGTTGTGTTTATGTGAGTGTGCTTAAAAATCACTATAACTGTTAGATTCAGATTAGACCTCAAGAAATGCAAACGCCGAAAAAAGAGCATATTTTAACATGTCAAGTTTTCTGCTTTATTTATTTATTTATTTATTAGTGTGTGTTGGCTTTAAAATCCTCACTTCACAGGTGAACATGCCAGAACTGGCACTGCTGCGGTTTGTCGTTCTGGATGACGACTACATTGGTGATGACTTTATTGGCCAGTACACCATCGCGTTCGAATGCCTACAGCCTGGCTACAGGAATGTGCCACTGCTGGGCCTGGCGGGAGAGCCTTTACCCCACGCCAGCCTGTTCGTGCACGTGGCTATCACAAACCGCCGTGGCGGAGGCAAGGCTCACAGACGGGGCCTATCTGTGAAACGAGGGGTACGTCGAGGAAGGGAGTATGTCACCCTTCGGAACACGGCCATCAAAGTGTTGGACGACACCTTTCGCTCTGCCGGCCCTGCACTCAGAGAGGCCACTGACCTGCGAGAGAACGCACTGGTAAGTGTGACAGGTAGATTGACGTAACAGTTTGTTTCATTTCACATTGAGTATATCCAAGGATCAGTGCAAGATTATTCTCTTCCTCACCACTATATTTTACTCTGCAGTTTACTCAACATGTACAGATATAACAATAATAAATGTCCGGCGCAGAATAAGTTGGTGGAAAAATAATATGTACAGTCTGTTTTCATTTAGCGATTTAAAAATAACCATGCATTCTAATCAAAACAAAAAGCAAGAACCAAGATGATTTGAAAAAGCGAATAAATCTACTGTATGTACTTGTCATTAAATAAGACCTGGGTTTATATGTCATTATCAGCTTCAAACAAGTCTCAAGCCTTTGGGTCTATTTAAAAAAACAAAAACAAAAAAAAAAACATGTAGGTTGGTCCAAATTCACTGTCCATTCATTCCTATTGAGCAGCCAGGACTTGCTTTACTGAGTCACTGATATGATATGTGTGTGTGTGTGTGTGTGTGTGTGTGTGTGTGTGTATGTGTGTGTGTGTATGTGTGTGTATGTGTGTGTGTGTTTGTGTGTGTGTGTTGTATTTTGTGGGATTATCTGTTACGGAGAAAGCTGTCAGGTAGAATTATTCCAGATGTGCAAATACCTTTTACAGAACTGCTTATCACACACTCACACACACACACACACACACACACACTCACACACACACACACACACACACACACACACACACACACAC
>JAQQZR010000035.1:6524818-6541863 GCA_030068235.1 Notoglanidium macrostoma | reverse complement strand
ACACACACACACACACACACACACACACACACACACACACACACACACACACACACACACACACTCACACACACACAAAGTGCCAGAGGCAGTTATGGTAATAATGGCACAAGGTACATGACTTCCAGGTGGAAAAATCTAATGAGGGAATAAGTGATCTAAAACTTGATCACATTCAAACCATGTAAGTTAAACAGTATCTCAACCAAACTAAAGAGACTGATAAAAGCTGATAAAACTACATTTTTCAGTACAGCACAAACTCAGATTTGTGATCTTAGATTACATTTGCAATCATCTGTTATCAGTTGCTGTATTTAGAATACATTCAAATACAGTGTGTGTTGTCACCCAGTCAGTGTAGGATGGTCGATTGGGCTACTGTAGGACAAGAAAAGAATGCAGGAAAGGGAAAAAAAACAAATCTAGACTTGCTGAGATAACTCTTTAAACTCCCAGGACCCAGGTGGTCCTCCAGGCTTCACTTCACGTTCTTCTTTCCTGTGGTTGCTGAATAATTTATAGTAGTTCCTAAATAATATACTTTAATATTAATAACTGAATAATAAGCAAAGGCTTTATGGATCCAGCACTCCCTGCTTCTCTCCCGAAACTCCCACTGCATCACACAACACCAACAAAAAAGATGTATTTGATTAATTTAATTATAGCCAGCTATTTAACACAAAGTGTCCAGTGATTGGTCATCGCACTGTCACACTGTATCACCAATTCCAAAAAAGTCGGGAAGCTGTTTAAAACGTACCCAAGTTTTTATTCATGTATTGTATTTTTGGAACTTTTTGGAATCGGGCTTGTATATGGAAAGATAACTGTAAGCATACGACAGTGTTGCTTTCTTGTTCACTTTTGCTTTTATTGTATTTGGATGGTTGTATGTGTGTTTGTGAGTAATCATGCCACCATTGAGTTAGATTTTATTTCTCCATTTCCGTAGAGTGCAACGGTGGCATTCAAAGAGCAGTGTGGGCTCCCCCCAGTGTCCACACTGAAGCAGTGCATGCAGAGTCTGGCCACAAGGCTGCAGGGCCCTGACGGTCCCCCAGGAGCCAGCCTGATCCTGAAAGACGGCTATCCCTGCCTGGAGCCGCTCGCAAACCTGAACGACACCACACGCAAGCTGCTTAATGCCTATGACACGGTGAATAACTCACATGCCCAGCAATTTATTGAGAGAAAATATCCTCGAAGGTATTTTTGGAGCTTTAAAAAGCCTTAAAGCTCTATAATTGACACAGCAGAAGCAGAAGGGTTTATGTCTGGCTTTATTGATTACATTGATGCTGTTTCCTAAGATACGAATGCAACTCTTTTAAGGAGAAACAGATGTTGGAAGCCAGAGCCTTTTTTTAACCTGACCCACGTCTGGAAACAGAACACACAGACGCAATGTCACTATCTGGATCTGCATCTGGATCTCTTTAGCGCTCCAAATATTCACATTTTCATATCTGTATCTGTATTCAGATTTAAACCCGAACTGTTTTTTTAATCCTACTCGAGCAGTTATGTTAGTTTGTATCTTGCCCGCAGTACTTTCTAATGGATTTATAAACAAATGAAAAACAAAATGTAAAAAAAACTATTATACTATTAGACCCTGTTGCTAAGGCAGTTGCTAAGAACAAATGACTGAACGCTGTAAGTGCACCGGTCACGTTCATGTTAACAAATATGACCTTTCTTTCTCCTTTGAGATTTATTCCTTGTGTCCTACTGGATCCCAGTCTTGCTTTACGACTCCAGTCTTAACCAGATGCCCTGTGAACCTTTCCGGTTCAGCTTTCTGAAAAGTGTACCTCCTGTTTATATCTCTGTTTTTTTCCTGTTCAGAACACATTATCTGTTCATTCGGAACAACGCATCCGTATTCGCTCACATCCCTAATGTATAGACCTTCAGCTAGATACTGCTTGTGGATAAAACGAAGCTAAACTTCTCAAGGTGTGACTTTGAATTTTCTATTTACACAAGCACCCAGGGGGAATATTAAGTGCTTCCTGAAGAATCAAATTTCTGTCAGCTGTGCGAGGCTGAATAAAAACACTTCGACATCAAAATAAGTCACTGTTGCCATTTGACAGAGAGTCTTTGCTCTAGATTACTATATCGTAAATATAAATACTCACAAGAAATAATAGCGAATTTAATTTCAGTCGTTGATGGGATAAACATTAGTTAATGCAAGTGTGGATTTTTTGAATAATGTTGTTTATTATTTAATATCAGACAATTAACGTATTCGTTTCTTAATGTGTAATATTACTAATATTATCTTGCTTTAATACTGAAGTATGCAGCTTGCTCATGTTAAGTAATGCATTAAATAAAGGCAGTTAAGAAAAACTTAATGTAAAGTGTTACCAAATATATGAAGCCCTCGTCACGGGTGTTTCCTGTTAGTGAGCTGGTGAAGGCTGTCTTGTTTTTCCCCCCAAACCTAACAGTAATGATTGTGTGATATATTCAGGGTAGCATTAATGCTCGGCTCCACATGGGCAACCACCTGAAGTTATCTGGCTGACGAGCCTACTGCTTTATTTCTCTCTATTTATAGCTCTGTGTGTATACCCGTTCAGGCACAGCAGAACAGCTGGACATAACAATACATCTTAAACCTGTTTCAACACAGTTCTTTTTCTTTAACTCATGGATTCATCTTTTTTTTCCTAACAATTTTGCTGAATCATTCACTATGGAGCAGTCTGATTAGGATCCAGTTGGGGTGTGATTACATCCGGCATAGAGATGGTCATTTGTTCATCCATTGCATCCATTGCCTGGCTGTCTGGCTGGGCTGCGTGTTATAAATATCTACACTGTGGGAGAGGGCAGACAGGGTCTCTGCGTAGACTGAGACAAGTCTACAATGTGTGGCAGTGTGTATACGTCCTCCACAAATGTCATGTTGCCTGTGTGTGTCCTTACAGATGATCTCAGCTAATAAACAGCTAATAGAGAATGCGGATGTTGTGCAGGAGAGGATCGCTCAGGTGCAGAAGGAAGGTGAGTTTGTTGGAGGGTAAATCTACACCATCGGAGTCCTGTAGTTATTGCAGAACAATTATAAGTGAAGCGCGGAATATAAAACAAACTCAGTTTTATTGTACTGTGCCATTTTGTGTCACGGGAAAGGCTTAAACTGGATAAGCAGATGGAGAAATACTGTATATCGGGACATTCTCGCCAACAGTTATTCTCTCTACACACACACGCATGACAGTTCTCATTAAGCCAGACTTAAGTTTTTTTATTCTTGTGTGTAAATGAATAAAAAAAAAATCTGCCAGCTAGAGGGAGGTGCAGTGCTGGTGCTCATGTCCTTATGAGGATGAAACGCTGCAGTGGAACAGGATGAGTGCCACACTGCTGGCCTGGTATGAGAGAACATGAGGGAGGCAAGAGGGCAGCTTAGAGAAGAGACAAACACCAGAGGGGATTTTGTCAAGAGGAATATAGTGTTCTACCAGCAGAAATAGACACTATTGGTCAACTTGGTTCCGTTACCATAAATGACTTTCTGTTTGCATGTGAGAATTATCTGCATGCATTACTGTATATTATACTGCTCTCTTAGGCATGGTGTTTCATGAGGATCTAGCCAAGCTGGGGGAGAAGGAGAACCTGAAGGAGCGGAAGCTGAGCAAAGCTGTGGAGAGCTTCACCTGGAACATCACTGTACTAAAGGTTCTTGCTCCTCACTTTTCCTACATCCACTCATTCTCCTATCCTGTGTTTGATACAGAAGGTTGCTGTCTAGTTGCCACAGGTAGACAGGCGTCTCATAAGGCACGACTTTCCACTCAAGGTATCTTCTAAGAGCTTTCGTTTCAATGACCTTTTAGGATAGCGTCCACGGTAATATGTCAGCACACCATGCAACTAAACAACAATAGCGAGTTGGCTAACAGATACCTCAGAAATCATAGAAAAACAAATTTAGTTGGTTAGAGTTATGGGGATGTAAGGTAGTACAATCTTTATGTCTTGGTAACGTTTCAGAAATATAAGCTGAAAAATCATATATAATAATCGTATACGAATTCACTTTTCTGTGAAGTTGGGATTCTATCTTTTTTTTATTTTTCTGTTGCTTGACGGCGCTGCCGCACAGAACTATAGGTAATAGGCAGGACCGAGGACACATCGATGATGCCTTCAGCAGAAAGCGTCTTAGAAAACAGGAAAAGACACCCTCCTGAGACAGGAAATGCCATTGGGGCTTTTAGCACTGTGTTATTCTTATTCTTTGAAGACCTTGAATTCTCAACACTGGATTCTCCGTGTTGCTTTTGCACCGGTTGAATGAGGAAATCTTTCAATATAAAATAGGTTCAGTGTCTGTCACTCAAATCTGCCTGTCTGTCTCCCTTTCCTACCCAGGGTCAGTGCGATCTGCTGCGCAGTGCTAAAATGGACGCCCTGGACGCTCTGCGGCAGCTGGTGTTGGCCTGCGAAGCCTCCGGACTGAGCTTGACCTCTGAACTCCAGTACACACCACACAGCCTAACCTCCAGAAGGGGCAGCAGCCATAGCAATGGTCGCATCTGAATCCTCCCGGTATGAGAATGGGGTGTGGATAGAGAAACGGTGCAATACATGAGACGAGAGCTTCTTGTATGGGATGAGAGCCACTCTTGATGAGCGAGGTGGACAGTAACTGTCAATATATAAGTGCTGTGTGATAATTAATGGAAATGCCCCCAAAACATGTAAGAGCAGGCTCTTGTTTGTGCTAACCAGAAATGCTTGACTCTAACCTTTCTTGGTTTCTGAGAGCTAAACTGTGTAGCATTGATACAATACTATTAAGTGGCGGGTATAAACTGGTTAGCTGTTTTGCTCTTTGGCAAGTCTTTGTTGAGATAATCTGCTATTTCCATAGGTGCAAGTATAAACTTTTAAAAGCTCCTGCAAGGAACATTAAACTTTGATCTGTTTATGTTGCCATAAATCAGTAATCCCTTCCTTGATTACGTTGGTGATGTCGCTTCAGCACCGCACTTCCAGTTTTCTGAGACGTGATAAGTGGTATCACCGGTGGTAAGCCCATGCATTCTTTCTCTCCAGCATATCGAGATCATCTCCTACAGATCCAATTTGCATACTCCTCTTGGCCATTAAGACTGGAATATATCAAATCTTTTGCGGATTGAGATGCATACTTTACATCTCCAGCTAATCAAAGGGAAGGGAGTCTCATTACATTTAAACAGTGAACATAAATTGCAATGTGTGTCGCTCACTTGCATTACTTGAGCTTTCCGATCAAACCCCTTTTAAAGAGTAACAGTACTCACAGCATAATATGAGTATTATATCAACAACCTAGCCAACCTCCACAATACCAGCAGTTACCGGGATAGGAGTGAGAAGGAAAAGGACTGCCCTTTCATGGTGAATGTTGGAAAGACTTGCTTTAACCAGCTCACTTAGCTAAGAGTAAGGACCAAATAACCAGTTAAAACCTGAAATGACTGAAGAACACTGGAGCACTGACCAACCGCATGGCTAATGTTATGGCTTACATTGTCTAACACTTATTAACAGTGTTGTGATACAGAGAAGAGAAGCTTTCCAAAGTGTTTTCTCAGCTGCTTTAGAAGCAGCACTGAAAGTGGACTGTGGTTTCATGTTTCTTTAATATACTAATATAGAAATGCCAATATGTGACTTTTGACTTTCTTTTTGTATTGTTGACAAGTAGATAATGTGCGTGAGTAGTCAGTATTTGTGTGAACACACCAATATCTGTAGCTAGGTACATAAATCTGTGTGTGTGTTTATTGTGAAAACCATTTCATGAATGTGAAGAACTTTGCTGAAGGATTGCTGCATTCAAACGGATTAACCACGGATGGTTGAGAATTCTCATTTTTTGTTTCCTGTTTCAGTTGAATGAGCAGAGTCACTTTGAATTTGTCATCCAGAAAACTAACAGGCATCGTGAGATTTTCTTAGCACGAATGTGTGTATTTCTGATCATTCCATTCTGTCTGTACCTGTCATTTTTCTTTTACCCCTTCTTCGTAAATATCAACAGCGGTTCCCATTACGAAAGCTTGTTTTCTCCCTTGTTTTCTGTCTCCCTTGCCCCCTCTTTCTCACTGCTTCTCTAAATTTTAGTCACCTTGGTGTTGTGGTGAGGAATGTCCACAGGTGAACTTTTGTGGCCCAGCTTGTACATACATGTGTGCGTCCTGTTCAGCAAATGTACTCAGCGCCTCTTAATTGAGCGTTATCGTGTGTCACCAAACCCAATAACTCAAACTTACAACTGCACTCCCTCCCTAGAGCAGAGCACTGAGGCGATCCTTAATGACCTGTGTGCATGATCCACTGATGGACTGAGAACGTATCCTGCACAGGATCTGCTTACCTGTAGCTGGGCTCATGGATGAATAATGAATGCCAGTATTAGCTTTCTTTTTTTTATGTTTTGACACCAAATAATAGTCAGTAGGACCTGCAGTGTAGGGTCACAGTAGATTACTTCCACAGAACAATGTTCTTAGCTTAAGCTTAGATGGGAGTGAATAAAGGACCAAGTAAACAAAGAAATTATACTAAAAACAAATAGATAGCATTGCTATGAGGAATGAAACAATACCAACCAGTGACGGACTTGTGAGCGGTATGCTAGTCAACAGATGGTATCAGCGCACATATGGGTTTTTATCTCTAGCCTGTGGTCTATAGTCTATTTACATGTAGATGATAATGTATCGTATCAGTCTGGATTAGCTAGATAAGCCCTGCGGTGTAACGTAGCTTGAAGATGAACACTTCAGATGCTGCTTTTGGTATAGCATTGTTTATTTACCTGAATGACCTCGCTGAACCTGCAACAGTAGTCCAGGTTGTCTTGAAAAGCTTTCTTGTGTGACTGCTGTCCTCTGCACTTGTGTTTGCCTTTCCCCTGACCTTTAAAAACGAACCTGCTTTCTTCCCCAGTTGTCATTGTGTGAACAAAGAGTATTTATTAAAGGTGATAAGTGTGATTTAAAGAAAATTAACTTTAAAGTGACTTGGCTTTTATTTTGAAAAGCCATTTTGTATTCTTAAAGAGTAACATATGATAATATAATACAGATGTGGCACAGACTAAATAAATCTTTTACTGATTATAATTGTCTCTGTTATTTTTGTACTTTTTCATTTACTGTCATCCTGACATGTCCATTTCTTGTCTTAATGCAATATGTTTCTATTTTTGTAATTCTGTGTTGTGCATTATTATTATAATAATGAGTTCCCATTTTACCCACTAGGTGGCAATGTTTAGTAGGTGAACATCAGATCGAGACAGCGGATCTGAAACCAGCACGACAGTTAAACAAACTGACATTTGATACATACAGGGTAGAACAAACAAACTACTACTTGCTTATTCTGTTCTGTTGTCCTTGCAAAGTAAATGATATTGATAGTATATAACCATTTCTGATAGGAATAGCTCTAAATTGTATAGAAACTATGACATGAAATGAATACAACTGATATACAGGGGATTGGACAAAATAAGATAACGGGATTGGGCAAAATAAAAAATAAAGAGTTAGCCTTCTTCAAGAACAGCTTTAATTCTTCTTGGAATGCTGTGACATGTCCTGAATAGTTTGTGGTTTAGAAGATCTTTGATGGTGGAGGTCGATATCAGGGTCATCGCCTACACTCTAGTATTGCATGACTTCATTCTGGTGTTCACTATTCAATTACATTTAGCAGTATATATCATTATTATCATTTTGAAATTGTAGAACTATCATCCTTGCACCATGTTTGCGCCATAGCGTGCACCTGGTCCTGTAAAATTGACTCATATGTGTTGGTTATACGACCATGCAAAGCAATCAGTGGACCTAATGATTTCCACAAGATGGCTGCTCAGACTGTTATGGATCCCCCACAATACTTAACAGCTGGCAACAGGCATCCTTTGTCTTCCTCTGTCCAGATGTAGGAAATATGGCAAAAGTTGACTCATCGGACCGTATTAATTTTTCCATTACTCAGGTCCAGGTTTTTGGGGCATTTAGCAACTCTCCTGTTCTTGTCAGTGAGTCTTGACTTGTGACCACTGTTACTCTTTCTAAATACCATATACTACCATGACCTTTGGGAATGTTGACCATGAAACAAATAATTTTCCCTCTTACGTGACTTATGAAAAGAAGGACTTTTCTGCTGCCCTGCAGGAAACAATCCCCATCATGATCATCGCAGTATTACAAGATATTTATCTCATTATTAGGGAAAGCATCTTGTTATTAAGAGAAAAGAATCTCAGTACTACAAAAAACAACAACAACCCTATCTTGTTATTACAAGAATATTTTTGTGTTTGTATAAACACTGGGATCAGAGGATCCACTGTTCTGTGACATAAAAAACGCATTGTGGTTTAAACCAAGCATGAAGCAATATTTTAGTGATTCTGTCACCTGCTTACATGGTCAAAATCAGCATAATCAACAGTCCATACCAATTATCTCATGTTTATAACATTTATCTCATAATAACAAGATGGATTTTTTGTTAATTCTCATAATGAGCGGATGCTTTTCTCATATAATATAATTATTTATTTGTCTTGCAAGGCTGTACTGATGCAGCTGTTATTCATGCCCTCACTATTGGCCTCTTTGGAACTCTGTTAGTTCCTCGTGTTGCTTTGACCTCGGACATATCAAAGCGCTGACTCTCAACACCTCTTTTATAGCAGATACACGCTATCAAAATGTAATGTAATCTTTGCAGCTGTTTGTAACTCTGATTCAGCTCTTTCAAAACAGGAGTCTTATTCAGATGGTTTTTCAATTATTTTGTCCACCCCTGCATGTGGGACTGTCTTCATAATAAGTCATTATCTACAATAATAAGAATCCGTCACATTGCTTTGCATCTACACTACCAGAGACTGGGATTTGTTATTTGCATGAGCACCTCTAGGTGGAGACATTGACAGACGTTTGCTCAAAGCTCAGCCCTATTGAGATCATTTCAGACTCACTTTAAGTACAGAGAAAAACAATTTCTGCCCAGTATAAATTGATTACTTCAATAAATTAAATATACTGTAGTTGAATAAACTGGTATACTAGCCCAAGTGTGCAAATCTACAAGTATTCTGAATTAAAGCACTCCACAGAGTAGTATATGTTAAAGTATCTTTCTCTCTCTTCTGCCCCCGCACAGCATTGTTAGGAGTTGTATGTCTCACAGGGACTGATGAAGCTGATGTAAGCAGATGGGACACTATGATAACTACACAGGTGACATGACAGGACATCAGCTCCTAATGTAGGCAACATCTGGCTGCTGCTAGTGTGTGTCAGCACACATTCGTCTACATTATGATTTTGCTCGGGGCCAAGCCACTTTCAGTGGTCTCAGGGAACGCTACATCCTCAACTTCTTTATAGCTGGATTCAGTATAGAATTAAAGGAGTTACATGTTAAGTTGTCAACATCTTAATATAATAGGAGTGTGATATTATCATTTGTTAAAGGTAACTTCAGTGTGGAAATTAACAAGACATTTCAGGTAAAGTGCTAACAAGTCAAATGATAAAAAGGGTAAAAAGGGTCCAAAACAAATGATAAAAGGTTTCCAAATGTTTTTATCAGATTTTTGTTTAAAAGGTAGAATTACTGTATATTTAATTCAGATGCCAAGATTCTATTCAAAATCTCAAATTATTAAAAAAAAATGGTTAAATAAATATTTATAACTGATATTTCTTGCAAGTACATGATATGGCTGAAAGTTTGTATACACCTGACCATCACATTTATATGTGTCTGTTGAACATCCAATTCCAGATTTATTCTCCCTTTGCTGTTATAATAACCTCCACTCCTCTGGGAAGGCTTTCCACTAGATTGTGGAGTGTGACTGTGGGGATTTGTGTCAATTCAGTCACAAGAGCATCAGTGATGTACTGGTACTGGTCAGGTGCTGATATTTGGCTAGGAGGTCTGGTGCAAAGTTGCTGTTCAAGTTCACTTCAGAGGTGTTCAGAGGGATTGAGGTCAGGGCTTTGTAGCAACAGTTTGAGGAAGAGCCACATCTGGCTGTGATGGTCAGGTGTCCACAAACCTCTGGCCATATAGTGTAGTATAGTTTTTCCATCTGTTTCACCTCCTTATCTGCATCTAAAGGCAGAATATAAGTATTTGCTTCATCATTTGTTTATATCTGTAATCACACGTTGATTCAGTGGTAGTTGTTCAGGACGTTAAGAAAACTGTGCCTTTAACTAATGGGACATTTTTCTATCTATACATTGTGTAGCATGACTTGTCCAGTCTTCATAAATCACTTAAATCATGCGCCTCAGGAGAAGGACCACAGGCTAACTGAAACCCATCCAAACGCTTGCCGTAGCGTTGATAGGTAAATAGCAGTAAATAGACTGAAATACTCATTTACTCAAATACTCATTCTTCACAAAACGCTAAAGACATTATTATGTTGATGAAACGTTTCATTTACACATTGTTAATTTCACAGAAATCACCAAAAAATAAATCATTGAGCTTTAAAACCTTCAGGAGAGTAAGGACTAAATGACAAAGCCTATTAAATACTTGAAACAGGAATCAGAAGCGCTTCCCCGAAGACCTTTAAGTCTTTAAAAAATATCTAGGTACTTGTGCTAATGCTAAGAATATAAAAGTAGGTAACCCCATGTCTTAAGCAAGGCGGTTATTTGGCACTCAGAAAGTTAAAAGTGACACGCGTCATTATCAGCTTGTAGGCCTACTTATCAACAGCAAGAGAGCAATCAGTAGCTGAACACAGCTAGCTCTAAAACAGCCGAGCATTAGCAGCTGGAGCCCCTCTGCGGTTAGTTAGCCTCCCAAAAGCAGTTACTTTATGAAGGCGCTTAGCCACCAGCGTTAGCATGGTGCACTTCCGCCTTAATAGGGCCTTTTTAATTTAAGCCTGCCGTGCGGCTCCGAAGAGAGCCACTTTGGGGTTTAATTACAGTCTTACTCGAGCAGCAATTTTACCGTGATTGAGGAGGAGAGGAAGGGAAAAAAGAGCAAGAAAAGATCACCTCTTAAAAGTGTCTAAATTGCATCTTATTTTCCCCTCTTTTTAACCACAACAAAAGGGATGGTGACAATAGCGCGGCATGCTTCCTCCTAAGCAGAAGTGTGTTGTGACCAATTACCAGTGCCATTATCTGGGCTCTATTAAAAGTGGCACAGGAGGACTGATGTGCCATGATTGAAAAGTTTGTCAGGCAAAGTTTTTGTAAGAGTACACTATGTACATCACTGTACGGCTCTTGGTCTAAAAGCTATTATTTCAACTCATTTTAGCTTCCTAATATATCCCTACTCTCTCTGAACGTTTTGTAGAGTAGGGAAATTTCTCTCCTTCAGATCTAGGCAAAAGACTTCTCACATCCTGTCATCACTGCAGATTAGACACCATCCTCGACTGAAACAAGGGTCAAGTTTCTGATGAATCACATGGGCTCACTCACATCCAAGTATATGATACAAAAGGGACAACCAGCTACTCTTAAGCTAATTCATCTCAAGTCTAAAAGTTGATCACTGATTGAGAGCCTGAGGGACAACCTCTTTACAGCACAGCGGTGGCACCTAAGTAGTCTGTAAATGAGGAAGCAGGCTTTAAATGAGGAAGGCAGGATTCTGTGGTTCTTTATGTCAATCTTAAATCATTGCCCATTGTTTAAGTGTGGGGTAGAGTTAAGGAGAAAGTTGTTTGGGAGAGGGAGTGTAATTGTCTCACTGTACCAATGTGGTTGAGAGTTAGCCCCCTCCTCTGGCCCTGTGGACTGAGCGTTACCTCCTACTGATGAGAGGATACCTGTGCAATCAGACTTCACACCAAGAACTATTGTATCATAATCACTCCAATTCACACACTTCAGCTTTTACATGGCGGGATTCATTATCCTCCATTTCACAAGCCATTTAGTCAGGATTCCTTTTTTTACCCCCTAATTTAGACCCTGCATTGCTTTTTGGAGTTCTCTGTTACTGTGTTGTACTTATTTGTCCTCAGTTCAAGTCTCTTCTCTTCTCTTCTCTCCTCTCCTCTACCACAGTTGCTTCCTCCAATCTCTTTGAACATCGCTCACTGTGCTAAAGATGAGGACCTTGTCATTAGCACGCTGTGTCTTTCTGCCATTTATCTTTGCTCATTATGATGAATCTTCCTTCCTTCTTTCTTGCACTCTCTCCATCACTGTAGTACCATACAGCCAGGCAGGAGTTGTTAATGGCCCACGTTGCTTTAATTGGTTTCTAACCGTTTATGAGTGAGAATCCAACTGTGAGCTTAATGAACAGGTATGACTGGGTAATTACTGCAATCTTACATCTCCCCAACTCCAATCCCCCCCACCACCACCACATCACCATCATACACACACATACACACAGGCACACTGACCTGGACCACACAAAGCCTAAAAGGAACCTGGGCCCTGCAGGAGTCTGCAGAAGCAGGAGGATGAGGCTAGAGGGAATGAGAGAAACTGTAGAGGAAAACAAAGGAGACTGAAGAGAGAGAGATTTAAATATAATAACTGGCTATTATTGGCCATTTAGTGCGGGAGCAGTGTATGGAGCCCAAGGGTGTGTTTACCACAGAGCTAAAACATATAAGTCTTCATGCGAGGCAGAGGTTTGTACAGAACATGAGCAATAGTTTTGCTTAATGGTATATTGAGGAGACTAGTCTTGAAATGATTATTGTAATTTTAAAAATGACAAACGCATCTTCATCGCAATTTATCTTGACATGCTACACTTTCTTACCCAAAGTGTTTGAGGCTGTTTATTAGAAATATCTTAAATTGAAAAACAGCTATGTCAATAAAAGAGAGATAGAATTTCTCATAAATTCACATTGTAGCATAAATATTTAAAATATACCCATTTTGCAAACTCAAGACAGATATTTTCAGGAAGCATGTGCCATCTATGTAAATATACAAGGACCAGGAAATAACCATCATTGAGGTGGTACTTGATTTTCCTATAGTGCACAGTAAATTTGCCAGAGTTAAATGTACTCAAATTGAAGAAAAATGTACTCTATACCAGGTAAAATTTGGTCCTTCTCTGAAAAGAGTAAAAGTAATTTTCTCCCTCTCTACTAACACATTTTACTCTGAACACTTGAAATAGAGCAAAAACAACTATTTTTGATGGAAAACGTTTTTCCCGTGTACCAAGTTACGCTCCAGTCAGAGAAGAGTTTTTTTTTTTTTTATCTCTCTCCATCTGCTAGATATGTGGAATTCTGATCTCCCAACTCCAGGCTGTTGTTCTGAAATGACACCCAATCTCTTCAACACACATGCCGAGAGTATTCCAGTGTACTTTTATAAAATCTGCATTAAAAAGTCATTAGGGAACCAGAATTCTGTCAGGTAGGTCAAGGTAAAAAAAAGTATGAAGATGGCGGTAAAAAACAGAGCAACTTAAAAGGACCGAAAGCAAAAAAAAAAGAGAGAGAGGAAAAAAAGAATGTCAGTTAAAAAGCAGAGCCTGTGTTGAGACTTCGTGGAGCCCGATGCTTGTATACATATTTTTGCCATTTGTTTAAACATATGCCAATTTCTGAAAAATGGACGCAACCACACAGGCAGAGTGAGACAAGCAGAGTGGGAAAGGAGGAGAGGAGAGGAGAAACGGAGTGTGGAGGGGTGAGAAGCGGCGAGTCTTTTACCAGATGCCCTTTCCTAAATGATTGTGGATCCATGGAGGGGCGTTGGGCATCTTGCCCTGCATGCTCCCCCAGGACGCAATCATCGTGTGCCACTGTGTGCAGGGACGAAGAGAAGGAGAGGGGGCCTTTCTGCTCTCTATGAACCTCTGGTTTGACATGGCCAGGCAGCTGGTTAATTCATTAAACCAGAGCTCTAATATAAACAGCCATTCATTTCGCTCTCTGACAGTGTGCCGTCTGGACAATGTGAAGCGCCCAAATATAACTGCCGTACTTATGTTTATGTGTGTGTGCACGGATGCTTTACATGAGGGAAATATGAAATGTTTGTGTGTGTGTGTGTGTGTGTGTATGATTTTTCAGAGGGTCCCTTGGGTAAATCAACAAGCGAGAGGGAAGCCAGTGCCTTTTCACTCTAAACACAGAGGGTTTTAAGAGAAGCAGGAATACACTTGGCTAATTGGTAGGGCTTACTGCACGCCTTTGGCATTTCTTTGAGCAATTAAGAAGTGAAAGAGCATTGTAGTAACCCTCTCAGTTTAAAGGTAAACGACTGACTTAATGGAATCCCATTACTATGTTTTTTAAAAGCAAAGATGATATTATAATATGGACCATACTTTTTTTTTGCTTAACAGCCATAATACAAAAGCCATGTGTATGACTGCATTAGGCATTTTGATAAACTTATCATATAAGCTTAAAACTGAAACCCAGTGATGTGAAAGACATTTTAGAAGTTTGTTCTTTGCATATTCTAGAAGAGTCAATGCACTGATGATGTGTGTTTGTGCGTGCCATTAAACATGTCTATTTCTGAAAGTTGACGGCTTTAATTATGAGTTCCTTCCTATTCCAGTAAGAGCTGCAGTTGCAAACATGCAGAGATGCGCACACAAAAAGTGAGTGACATTTGCCTCCTGCTGTTTTGCGACTGTGGGGAATTGCTCAGATCATTTATTTCTTGCAGAGTCTTTAGATCCATGTCTCTACTAAAGAGACAGAGGGAAATACAGAGACAGCATAAAGCGAAAGAGAGAGAGAGATGCAGAGAAAACACAATGGCTGAAGAACACCAATAGAGAAGTAATAGCAGAGAGGAGAAAGACAAAAAAAATGTAAAGGACCGACGGAAACAAATGCTCTTCACGCAAAGTATGAACAAAGTGAAGAATAAGCAGTTTCCCCCACATGCGTTGTGGCTTCTGCATGATGGATGGTTGAGGATCCTTTGTACTTTGGACTAAAGGGCGGCCTATCAAGTGACACGTTGACAATGGCGTGACAAAGGACATATACAGACACAGGGAGATCAAATAATCAACATAAATTTGGCACATGAGCACTGGTAGACAAGGTTGTGTAAATCCCCTTACGCTTCACAGGCCACCTGATTGCCACACGATCTCGTGTCTACAGCATGACCCCATGTGCTCTGGTCAGGGGGAGACGGGGCGTCTGGGGACGAGGAGCTCTGGCCTGCGTGGTCGGCTTGGTAAACACTGGTTCCTCTGTGCCCTGTTATTACTCCTCTCCGCCATCTCTCTCTCCTTCCCTGTCTCCCGTGCCTAGCCCTGCATTCCTTTGACAAAATAAGCGCTGGCTTGAACAAACACAACACCAGCAATTAATGGTTGCCGTCCACAGTCCGTGCAGAGAGGAGAGCAGAGATGAACGGGTTGGTCCTGACCACCGTCCCTCTGACCTCCTCCCCTTCATCCCTCGCATCTTTCTTTCTCTTTGTTTTGCTCTCGGACGCCCAGTTGCCTGTGTCACACCCCATAACAACAGCACTTTTATGTTGTTGTAATGCACATTCTTAAACTCCAGGTCAGGCAGTGCACAGTGCATTTTCTGCACCACGTGTTTCTCTGCAGAACCCTTCTCTTTTTGATGGTGGATGTTTGTGAACTGGTAGTCGTGCAGAGATATGTTTCATGCAGCAGACTCTATAGAGCAACTATAGGACCACCAACCAAGTCAGACTCTGGGTCTTGCCACGAAACCACAGTCAGCATCATAAACATTCAGCTTAGTCAGGGGCCTTGCCATTCAATCTGCAACTGTGTGTGTGTGTGTGTGTGTGTGTGTATGTGTGTGTGTGTATGTGTGTGTGTACTTGTAATTCCTACATGTTGAGGACCAAAAATTTATTTAAACAACAGAGTGAGTTCATTTTTGGGAAGTGAGGACATTTTGGTTGGTCCTCGCTGCTTCAAAGGACTGTTTGTGGGTTAAGACTTGGTTTTAGTGTTCAGGTTAGAATTAGGTTTAGGTTAGGGTTAGGGTAAGGATTGGGGTAAGGCATTTGGTTGTGATGGTTAAGGTTAGGGTAACAGACCGGGGAATGCATTACATCAGTGAGTGTCCTCACAAAGAAAGAAATACAAGTGTGTGTGTGTGTGTGTGTGTGTGTGTGTGTGTGTGTGTGTGTGTGTGTGTGTGTGTGTGTGAGAGAGAGATCTTGTATAGGGTCGTGCAGGTCACAGTGCAGCGTCACTTTGATACCTTTTGACACTAGTCTCCTTCCTCGCGGCTCACTCCTGTAGCACTAAATGGAGGATGAATGCTGTGCCCTCTTTTCTCCTCCCTCGTTGGCTCTCTCCCTCCCCCCAGCCAGCTCTGTCTCCAATGTGTTTATCTTATCATCAAGCCTCTTTATTGGTAAATAAGGCTCGGCGGCCCGGTCGGGCTCCGCCGCTCTCTGGGGAAACTAACCGGTGCTGATGGGCCAGTGTAACCATAGTGCTCTGTGTTTAGGCTATTAGAACAGCCTATTTACAATCTGGAGTTTCCTATTGATTATGTCTGCCTCGAATTCTGTTTACCAGTGAAATAAATAACATATGCGTCTCTTCCTCCCTCCCTCATTGTCTCTCCCTCTTTGCTCCTTGCATCCATCCTTCGACCTTTAATCTTTTTAGTTTTCACTTCTTTCTTGAGTTTTTAATTCAGTATTTTATTATTTTATTATTTTATTCTTCTTATTTTATTTCCTTCCTTGCTTATTGTCTCACATGCTTATTCTAATTTCTGTTGCTTAATTATTAATAATGACTAACAAATCCTAATTAATAAATCATAACCTTAACCTCAGTAACCAATTGGAAACATATAATTTTTTTCTTTTTGGTGTTTCTTTTAAAATAAAAAATGCATTTTTTGTATGAAAGCATTGTTCCACCTGAGGACCAGCAAAATGCCTAAGGTCAAACTTGTCAGACATAAGACACACACACACACACACACACACACACACACACACACACACACACACACACACACACACACACACACACAC
>JAQQZR010000035.1:6491551-6509429 GCA_030068235.1 Notoglanidium macrostoma | reverse complement strand
CACACACACACACACACACACACACACACACACACACACACACACACACACACACACACACACACACAAACACACACGACTGCCAGGTCACATTCATTTCACTTTCACTCCTGGTGCTGCCTCTATCTTCACTATCCTCACTGATGCAGTGTCTTATACTGGTGCTTTTACTGACAAAAAAAAAATCAGTTGCTTATTTCAGACTCACAGGTGAAACAGAAGAATACTGACTCCAATAGAGCCCACATATTCACCAGCGACAGTGCAGCACAGCATGGTAGGGTAAAAAAATCTTGCATTTTATTGTTATTACCATTGCCAATTGACCTATAGTAGTGTGACTAAGTACCAGTGCTGAAGTGAACCCTTTCTTGCCAGGATTCGAAAAGGGATGAGCTGGAAGCAGTGATCATTGATTAGTCAAACACAGAATTGTCTCATTCACATCTAACTAGAAAAAAGCTTCACCTTATGCTTAAATGCTTGCTGTTTCTGTCATATAAGACGAAATCTTGAATATTGAAAGCTTCTCTTCTACTGGTTCTTCTGTTGTGTCGCTGTTAATACTAGCTTATAGGATATACTGTCACAACTCCACATCTTCCACAATTATTCCCATATTTATGAATAATGCTACGCAATGAAAAAATAGCTCTGGTTTCAGTCATAACAATACCGTGCCATGCCACACAGTCTGTCTCCTTTTAAATGCACTAGGATAGAGGTGGAGCTATACGTGAATGTATAGCTCAAGACGTCAGCCTTTGACAGTACAGCGTCACTGTTAGTTATAAAGCCTATGTGATGTGGATCAGCGCAGCCGTATTCCTCTGTTCTTTGTTAAACAAAAGTGTCATACATAAAGGATGGAACAAAAAGAAAAAAGCTTGCTGAGCTATAGCTGGAACCTTCGTTCATAGGAGTGGAGATATACTGGAAAGCATGTGGCGTGTGGGAGTTCAATCAGTGCACCAGGATTTTAAACAACACATAATTGATAAATCATGTGGCATTAGTGAATGAGGTGGTATAGTGCTGCTGCTGGGCGACTATAGAATTACCATTGTACTCCCACATATTGCTCTTTATATTTTAATGACTTGGCAAGTCCATCATTCAGGGAGATGTACTGACATTGGCTTGCTGATTACCATGATGTAGAAGATTTACTTCATCTACTTCCTGGATGAAATAAAATAAAAGGAAACTGAAATGCTGAAAGGTCTCGGTTGGATGTGAATATGGCCCATTTTGTTTTTGCCCGAATTACTTGATTCATTTTGATCATCCAGACAAGAAAATGTCTGGACATGCGTTCTCTCTACAAAATAATTCATTGTTTATTTCTTAGGTGTTCGCTTGTTGTCCTGTTGGTCATGCAGCAGTTATGAGGTGCCTCCAGGTGTTGAAAAAAGAAGGATTAAATTCAAGAGGACAACAGTGACACATCTGGAAAGATCAGGAAATTAACATGGTCATCCTGGAGTGGAGAAATTTAATTATTGTTTTCTTCTAGTGAGAATGTTCAAGTAGACATGGCATAAATAGGCAGATATCACTGACTAAAGCAAACATAATTTACATAAAGATTCCATAACTGACTGTAATACCTTGCACACCATAGTGAAAGTTTCCTTTCATCGTTCTAGCCAGTGCTTGCGTACGCATTTAATGGAGTGGCCTTTATTTGTAGCTGTCAGCAAAGGAAAGAGGTTTGGGAAGGCAGTATTTGGCAGCCTGTCGCCTCACCTCGGCCCTGATCAGCCTCACAGGGCCTGTAAGCAGAGTGCAAAAGCATGTCGGCCCAACACTGTTTACAGACCAGCCCAGCAGCAGCCTCACTAACAGGCCTCACATCTAATAAATAATATAGAACAACAGACGGGCTGGCGAGACGACCAGCGTGTTTCACTGTTTTTGTGTTTGTGTATGTGTGAGTAAATAAGATAGCTGTCTTCAAATTCTAGAAGTAGGTCTGAAAATGTGAGGATAGATCAATCCGTCATCATCTTCAGAGTTGAATTTTCCTTTCATGTGCTTAATGTTCATAAGTACAGTGTTGAATATACCGAATTTTATTTATAGAAGACCCAATTATCACACAAAGCAGAACAAATACACTTTGTTTTTGATTCAGTATTCATTTTTAAAGTTAAAATTTAAATACTGTATTTCTAATATCCAGTATGACTGTAACTATGAAACAGTATTGTATTTGAAATATGCGGGACATGTGATAGTCAGAGAGGACAAAGAGTTAACAGAGCGCATTAGAGAGGAGAGGTGGATGGAAAAACTCTCAGCGATCTGCTTTATTGTTGGGTTTAATTAAATTTTCAGCTCTAATTACAATTAAGCCACTTAGTACGTATAATAATGTTTGCATCGCAGAGCAGCACAGATGCAGTCCATCAGCGAAATCAAATATTAAAGCTGCCGAGACCTGAATTAATAGCGCCGTGGCGTGAAGCCCTGCTGCTTGTGGAGTCCCTGCGCAGCCTATCCAAGCTCCTCCATATGACCTATATTCACCATGAACTATGTTCCATGGGAAAAAAGGAAAAACATTACTAAATGGAAAAAAATTACACCAGGCTAAACAGCCCATGAGGGCTGGAAAGTATTCCTGGGCTGTGAATCGTTAGTCTAATGCAAAATTAGTGTTGTGTTGCAAAATTATTCATGACCCGAGAATGAGTGCTTTTTAAGCCCAGTGATGAATTACTTGATTCACCTCTCGTTCCTCCTCTCCTTTTTTATGTTTGTGCTGATGTTTTTTGCTCAATCCTTCATCTATGAATCTTATAGAGAAAACCATCTGCATTATTAAAGGCACCTGCAAACATCACTAATATAGGACTGTATTTGCTTGGTTGCATGAGGTGAATTTTCTTTTAAGCTCCATTCGTAACACAATCTTGGTTACTACCAGCAAAATTCTGAGCTTGGGTGAGTTGTGTGTGAGAATAGCAATACTAGGCATCTGAAATGTCTCTTTTTTCATTTAAGCAGATTATGTTTACTGTAGATGACACAATTCAACTGATCAAACAACATTACCTTGTAATAAACCAGATGCTTTTCAGCTCAAGTTCTGCATTTTATGCTACAAGGATTGCACACCACTGCTCCACTCTGCGACTCTGGTTTTGGGAGTCGGTGGATCTCTCAGCCAGACTGAGTCCTCCATTATGGGCAGAGAGGAATGTGGAAGGGCGCAGGTTCTCTGAATACTAGAGTCAGGCCTTCAGTGCGGCGGCATCAAGGCATGCCTGGGTAAATATAGCAGCCATAGAATAAGCCTAAATAGAAGGCTCCTCTTAGGGTAATAATTGGGTGTTGCTGCCCGACGTTACAATCACACATGATCAGCTAAATATTTCTGCACAGAGACACACAAACAAAGCATAAACCCAAAATATGGTTGGAAAAAAAAAAAGAGAGAGAGAGAGAGAGAGAGAGAGAGAGAGAGACAAACAGACAGACAGTTGGTTTAGACCTTGTGGAGACATTTAACTGGTCCCCACAACTTTTATTCGTAAAACTGAAAAATTAAAAAGGTTTCCTTTTAGTTAGAGAGGTTAAGGTTAGAGTTAGATTATGTATATGCACAGCAATAATTATGTGAATGGAAGGTACTAAAAGGGATAGTAAGACAAATGTGTGTGTGTGTTGCGTGTGTGTGTGTGTGTGTGTATGTTTTACTTTATTCGATCACCCTTCAATATTTATACTCTTATGGGGACCTAATGTCCTCACAAGGACTGTAGGCTGTGACAATTTTGGCTTTGTGAGGACATTTTGATGGTCCTCACAAGGAAAGTTTTTTTAAAATAAGAAAATAAATGAAAGAGTTTCCTTTTCATTATCAAGGTTAAGGTTAGGATCAGGTTTAGGTGCAGGTATAGCATTTATTCACCGCTTTAATAAATGGAAGGTCCTCACAAGGATAGTAAGACAGACGTGTGTGTGTAGGTGGGTGTGCATGTTAAATCATAGCTTGTTACAAGAATTCTAGGGACAACAAGAGTGCACTAGTACTAAAAAATGTTGTTATACTAAGAATGAGTCTTACTGCCTGTGTGGTTGACAGCTTCTTCTTTTAGTTAACAGTTGAGCTGAATTTGATGCAGAAGAACATTGCCAGCAGGAATTACTTGGTGACAGCATGTAGTTGCATAGTAATTGCTCAAATTATTACACAGGCGCAGTGCTCTAAGACGTGGTTGTTGAAGACATACCTCCAGCGAAGTTATTGATTTTTTTTTCACCCAATAAGTATAAGTCTAGTAGGGTGTGCTTTGGTCATGCTATAATGGAGGAGGTGAAAATGCACTTGGCACGTTCCACATATGGAAAATAAAAGAAAACTGCAAAAAAGAGTGGAGAATTGTGTTTTTCATCCATTAGCAAAAATACTCACTGGAACAGAAAGCTACTGCTACAATACTGTATGTCAAAAGAAACAATCACAAGGTGACAAAAAACCCCTTTGCTTTAAACAGTTTTCTGCTTTTCCTAGTTGGGAGTATCTATACTGTAGCAACAGACTAAAAAAATCAGCCTGTAATTCTGAATCCCTTGCTACAGATCCTCCTGGAGTATCCCTAAAGCTTCCATAGCCAACTGTAAAATAATCTGTCTATTGGGTCCTGGGTCTGCCCAGCGGTCTCTGACCAGTGTGAGCCATTTTGCCATTTTCACACTGAGCTGACGTATGTGTCCTTCAGATGCTCCTCAGACGCTCGCCTGAAGACACTACCCCCAAGCCTGGCTCCAGGAATCGGTCCCTGTAACCCTAATCCAGGCAGGGTACACCTAGTCTTTTTTGTGCATTTGATGGTGGTTTTTATGATTGCTCTTTGTTTTACATCTTCCCTCAGATCTATTCACCAAAGGTGGCCCTATTGCTAGCATTAAGCTAGAAATGAAATATCAAATTGTAAAAAGTCCCTAACTTAAAAATTTTTTTTTTTTTTTTACTTTTTTCAGACTCTGTCTACTTTTTTCAGACTCAGAACTGAATGCTGAGTATTCAGCCAGAACTGAATGGTCTGAGATTAAGCATTCTTGATTTTATTACTGGGGTTTCTTCTGCCAACATCCCCACTAGAAAATCTGCATATAGGTGATGTGTGGCCACTTGCATTTCCGTGACTGCTTTCAGAACCGAGGCTGCTCTGTCTTTTGTCAGAACTGCACAGTCTGTGCAGAGTCAAATAGCTCTTCTCATGATTTAGTTTTAGCTCTAGAGCTTCCATATGCAAAATCAAGAGCCCTGTCTCATCACTTGCTGCTGAGACTGTCCTCATAGAAGCCAAACACCAAAGCATTTCAGGGCTTGTAGGGCAAATTACACTCACAAACACTTGCCCTGTAGAATCCTGTGTGCTAGCGTTAACTCAAAGGGATGGACCTGCTATGTACCACAGCTGTTTTAAGAAGACATTTAAGTCTCTCAAATCTAGGACAGGCCAGATTCCACCTTGTTTTTGTTTTGTAATCAGAAGATACCTTGAAAAATGACTGCACTTCTTCTGTCAAAAATGTTACGTTATTACATTAATAATATTATGGCTAACTCCAACATTTGCCTGATATCCAATATGTTTAGTTTGTGCTTCAACCAAGGACAGGCTATCCCCTGTCTCCTGAAACCTGGGTGCCAGAGACCAGCCCAGGCACCAGCGGCCTCAAAATATAGAAAAATGGGTCAGGGATTTGATGCATCCCATTAGGTGAAATTTATAGTCTTGACAAGGAGGCCTTGATACCGACTTGCAGTGCATTAACCTTGCTGTGCTCCTCTGTTTCACAGGCCTTCAGATTGCTCCACTGGTGGTCTGCTGTCCTCCAAGGTGGACCTCAAGTTTAGTGAATTAAATGAAGCCACTGAAAGTCCATCAGGGTCTCTACATGCAAGGAATATGTATTAAGCTCCACCGAGCTCTGAACTTTAACAACTCGCTTTTGTATTGCTTCTAACAGCTCTTGGATTTGGCCCATGCCCACTGCCAGCTTCTTTACTCTGCGTTCCACTGCAGTAAGGCCACTCGTTCTTTCGTCTCCACAGCACTGCACAGCCAAACCCACCATTGGCTGCTGTTCTTTATGCCACAGACGAGCTCGGCTTCCTGTTCCTAGCGGGCCTGGCAATCACGTCTGTTGCCCACTTAACTTCCCACTGCAATACTACAGTGTCAGGAGATGATGCTGAATAGGCAGCAGTTCGTTCATAACCTGAGTTTGGGCAAAGCTGTGTATGTGCAAGTCCCAAGCAATTTGGTTTGACAGCTCAAACAATTCTCCATTGTGCCATGAAATCCAGGCGTTTAAGAGGCTGGAGCAGGTTGAAAAGAAGTTCAGCAATTCACAATTTCCAAAGTTTTGATCATTGCAACCCTGACCATTATAAAGTGGCTACAGTAGATAAATAAATGAACATTATATTACTGTGTTCACATCATCATGCTGCTCCATGGCGACATACACAATAGGCCACCTGTCTTATCTCTGCGTCCCTGGTGAATATCAATATTGATAAAGTAGGGGGAACATAAACACACTCTCTTTAATGGTGCATATTTTACCATAACAATTTTTTTTTGTTACTAATACCATTTTTATGTGCTTCTTAGCATCTTACATCCATTTCTTTTGCTCCTCTCCAAGACAAGAACAGGAAAGAGGATGACCGTGATAGAGTGGGGATTTTTTTAAATGGTCTTCACCCATGAAGTCACAAAAGTACTTTGCTATTAGTACTGGGCTAGGAAACAAGCAAACAGGAAAACTCCAGGGGCTGCCTGGGCTGAGTTTAGCTAATCACCAGTATTGAAATTGAAATTGACAGAATGAACATATTGTTCTACTAAAAGTCTGTTTATGAATTGGTCACTTGTTACGTCTTTTATGCCCCCCTTTTCACAATAGTTACACAACTCCATTTTAGTTCCACTACCTTGTTAGGAAACAGGCTCGTCTGCTTAGATAATCTCCACTGTGCAAGTCTGAACTGTGTTTGTCCATATGCTTAAAGGAAACTTTATAGCTGCATGCGTGTAAATATATATGTGTAGGGGTGTAGCAAAAACACAGCACAATCTTTTAAAACAAGGCTTTCTCTGACCTGTCTGATTAGAGAGCAATGCTGTTCCAGTGGTAATCAACACACACACACACACACACACACACACACACACACACACACACACACACACACACACACACACACACACACACTACGAGAACCTAGGGACATGTGATACCTTTGGAAACATCACAGAGCCTGGCTTACACAAACAATGTGGAAAGCTATGGTAGCCTATGAAACACTAAACTAGCTTGTCAGTCCTGTTCTCTGGTCCCAGTCTTTCATTACTAAAGAGGCATGTTCTTTTTGTCTCCTCCAATACAGTTATGTGTTCTCACTGCTGTTGTCTAATGTTGGTTTCCTGTAAACTGTGTGCATCCACTTTCCAAGCTTGATTAAGGAGCAGATTATCCAGTGAGATGCTGTTTCCCTAAACCTTTGTAACCTCTGTGTTTGGATGCACAAGTACATTTCATTTGTGATAGAGAGTGTGCTGATGAGTGTGTATGTGGGTGGTTGGGGGTGTGTCTTTCCATGGTTATGGAGGAGATGAGTATGTTTATGACAAGCGATTATCCTTAGGTCCAAAGGGCACATTTTCTTCTGCCTTTGCTTTTTATGTCCTTCACTTCATCCAAAAGCACAGCTAAATGTGAAAGATTGTTTTGGATCTGCTTATGTGCGTTTGTGCTTGGGGAAGTTATCACTCAGATTCATTTCTTATAGAGAGTAACTTCTGTAGTACTGAACAGTCTTGTTTGAATATGACTTGGCTATTTTTACCCAGCACAAGGGGCAGTATGGCTACCTCTCTTTTTATGAATACACCTATTGTGTCAATTCACTTGACAACGACAACAGAGCTCTGTGTGTTGTTTTCCAGCGTCACAGCATTGTTATGGTTCAACTGCAATAAAAAACATAAAAAGTAAGATCATATTTAGGGTTGAGTTAAGCATGCATGGGGAGAAGATAATACAAAAATTGCACACACTGATATGACTTTCGCTTGCTTGGCTAGCTTATCCACTAAACCATACTTACATGTTCATTTGAAGAAGGGCACAAATGAAGCAAAACTGTATAAATTCAAGTCCATATGCGAGGACACAGTTTACTACATTGTTGCATTCAATAAATACATTTTATTTATTAAGTATTAAGTTTAATATTATTTATTGCTTTTAATAATTCAGTGGAAAATATTATGTGCTCATGTATGAAATTTGCAAACCAGAGCAACTATATGCTGCAAGAAATCATTGTAACAATGTTTTACATTGAAAATTTGAAAAAAAAAAAAAAAAGCACAGCATCAGTTAATTTTATAATCACAGTTTACTATGAACTTTACCCAGACATGGCTTTTTGCAAACCTCTGAAAGATGTGCCCTCTGACTCCATGTCAAATTTCTGAGCTAGTGAAGAAACATGGGCTGCGTTTGAAATATAAGGTTGTTGCCTTGTTACCATGCTGCCATAATAGACAGGTGTCTCATAAGGCATCTTCTAAGGACGTTCATTTGGAAACACCATTTAGGTTGTCAGCAAGCTGTGTAACAAACCATAATAGCTAGCTAATGTTAGTTAGTTGGCTAACAGATGCCTCATAAATCATACAAATTAGTTGGTTGCAGTCATGGTGTTATAATTATTCACTTTTCAAAAACTCTAAGTGAGAAAAAGCCCCAAAAAGTAAATTTGTATATAAATTCACTTTACTTGACGTTTTTTCTGCCATTTTGTTTTATTTCACAGCTTGAGGGAGCTGCAGCGCATATTATGGGTAATAGGCAGCATCGAGGATACATCAATGTATCCTTCAGCTGGGGGCAGTTAGAAGGCATCTTAGAGACAGAAAATAAGAGTTCAATCAGTTTTGAATGGTCCTTGATGCCTTGTTGTCATGTTAAACACCTTTCTGAGGCAACATTTCCCCGTTTTCGAATGCACCATGATGTGATGGCATGGACTGTCATGGACTAATATTTTGAAAATGTGCTGGTTTTTTTATTTTTTTTATTTATCAAGGTTGAGTGTTTAATTTTTATTTCAAGCATGATAAAATTGACTAATAAAACATTCTAATTGAAATGTTGCTGTTCTTTGCATACTCAAAGAAGTACACTACGTATATGGCCAAAATTATGTGGACACCTGACCATCACCCTCATACATGGTTCTACAATCCAAGCACCATAAAGACATAGTTTGCCAAGGCTGATACATAAGAATTCACTTGAACTGCACAGAGCCCTTACCTCAACCCAACTGTACATCTTCAGGATGAAGCGGAACTCCAACTGTGTGCCAGGGCTTCTCGCCTGAAATCAGAGCCCTCCCGCAGTAATGCTGTTGCGGATCAATGGGCACAAATAACCATGGAAGCTGTTATAGCAACAAAGGGGGAACCAAGTCCATATTAGCCCACAGTTTCGGAATGAGATGTTCAACAGCAGATTTTGTTATGATGGTCAGGTGTTCACAAACACTTTAATAAACGATCATTGATTAAATCTGGGATAAATTAGCTGGACTGTTCGTGCATGTGTGAGGAGAACGACATCTGCATTGTGCTGATGAGATTCAGCACTATTCTGAAGATATGCCCTAAAATTAATATTGTTTACTGTGTGTTATGAAACTAAACTTGTAGAAAAATTGGACTGAGTATTGCCAAGTAGCTTATTATCAATACGCATCACATACACGTGTCACAATTTGATCATAATGCATCACAAAATAACAGTTAGATCACAATTAAATTACAGGCTTGTTAATACTTAGAATAACACAAGAATATCTGTAATAAATGCACAAAAACAGTCTAAAACAATGCCGTTATTAACCAGTAATAATCTTAACAACGGAATTTTTTTAAATGGCAAACCTGGTAACCAGACGCCTTAACAAGAAGGAGCCACATGTTGAAACAGAACTTGAATATTTAAGAGCGACATTCCCAACAGAGTAAATACTACAATGTAAGGTTACTTTCTTTACATCATATCATTAATTAATTAAATAAATAAATAATACCCTTGATGCAAGATTAAAACATATTAACAAAATTATTTAAAAAAAACTGTGATTCATCTATTCATAGTAACACTGGCACAGCTCTAAATCTAAACGTTATAGAATATGTAAACGTTTGAAAGCTATGAGTGATTCATTTTTTTTGCTGTCATTTTGTTGTTGTTTGTATACCGTAAGTACTGTTGTCAGTCATTTGTTTGGTGTGTGCAAATTCTTATTGGTACTGGAAGCCTTCTGTATCATCATGTCCATCCTTCAAACTTTTTTAATATCTGCACTTTTCCAGTCTTTCCTGTCTCTTTTATTGTTATTTATTATTTCTTGCTTTATGAAGTCTCTCACTTGTACCTCTTTCACCCTCTTTCTCATTGCGCTGTATCATAATTTGCCTAACTGAAAGCAGGTGGGAAAATCATTTAGCTGCAAGTGAGCCAGATGTGCTGTTCCCTTGATGTGAGATTTGAAATCAGTTTTTCAGTGTTATTCAACTTCACCAACTGACAAGAGACCATATTCAGTCTGTCTGTCTGTCTGTCTGACTCTCTCTCTCTCTCTCTCTCTCTCTCTCTCTCTCTCTCTCTCTCTCTCACACACACACACACACACACACACACACACACACATCTCATCATCTGCTTGGCATAGTAGTGATTAAGGGGCAGCTGTGAGTGAAGAGGACGATGTGAAACAGTTTACACACACAATTACTATTAATGCCTGAGACACAGGGGCCTCCTTTATTTATTTATCTGCCACAATGCTGTTGTGTGGATGTGAAGCATGACTGATTGGCTGTTGTTGTGTGCACCGGGAGGCAACGTAGCGTGAGGGACACACCTGTTAGCCTTACCCAGAATCCTACAATGATGCTTCCATGTCTTTTATGTAGATCCCTACTGATATAGTGAGGTGGTCATATATACATCACCATTTATTACCAGGTTTGGAATCACCTGCCATTTCTTATTCAACATTTATTATTTTATTCACTAAAATGTACATCTAATTAATATAAATGAGAAACCAAATTGTATCTTAAATATTTAGTGCAGCATTTTATTTATATTCAGAATTTATATACTTTTGTGAAGCTGCTTTGAGACAATGTCTGTTGTTAAAAGCGCTATACAAATAAAAATTGAATTGAATTGAATTGAATTTATTCTGGGTTAACGTTACTAAACAACATATTGCCTTGCACTATGCTAGCAGCACAGTAATTTTGCAACAATATGATATTTGCAATAAATTGGACATATTATTATTAATGAGTAACATAACTCCAAACTTGCTCTCATCATGTACATAATGAAGTTAGCATCCCTGACTTCATCCATGTTTTTATTATAATGGCTTCCCACATTCCACCTATTTTGACCCTTTTGGCTTTCTATTTTCCATATTAGGTATCATTTCAAGTTTTATTTCATTATTCATTTACTAGTTGTCTTAGCTGTCTACCACAGTATATTGGACTTGAAGTTAAATAATGAATGTAATTTCTTTTTAATACTTGTGTGCTTTGCAGTCAGTGACTGCCTGAGGTCTGGAGCATCGCCATAGACATCACCAGATGCAGGGTTTCTTCCCTGGTGATGCTCTGCCAGACCTTTACTTCATCTGTCTTGTTCATGGAGTGTTTTGCCTTCAGTTTTGCCTTCAGTAATTGAAATGCATGCTCAATTGATTTCAGGTCTGGCGAATGACTTGGCCATTGTAAAACATTCAACTTTTTTGCCTTAAAATGTCTTGGGTTGTTTTCAAAGTATGCTTCAGGTCATTGTCCATCTGCACTATGAAGCACAGTCCAATGAGATTTCAAGCGTTTGGCTGACTCTGCTCAGATAATATAGCCCTATACAATTCAGAATTCATCCAGCTGTTTTTTTCAGCAGTCAGATCATCAATAAATACAAGGGAACCCGTTCCATTGGCTGCCATACGATATGAAGAGGTAGTATGCGTTAGATCATGAGCATTTTTTCCTCTTCTTCATACTCTTCTCTTTCCATCCTTCTAATACAAATCAATCTATGTTTCATCTATCCATAGGATATCGTCCAAGAGTGTATGGGCTTTCATTTAAGATGATTTTGGCAAAATCTAATCTGATCTTCCTGGTTTTGAGTCTTACCAATGGTTTACATCTTGTGTAAGATAAAGCCTCTGTATTTACTCTGGTGAAGTTTTCTCTTGATTGTCGACTTTGACACAGATACGCCTACCTCCTCATTCCAGCTCAGTCATCAACTACAGCTGTTTTCCGTGGTCTTTTGGCCTTTTGGCCCTTTACACCTTTTATCTGCATACTTGTTAGTGAAATATTGTAGGGCACACACACACCTGGTCATGGAACAGATAAACATAGATAAACAGGCACAAATTATTTAATCTCAACACCAGTATACTGGAGTAGCTAAAATGACAATAACTTTGTCGAAATATTTATGGACCTGACTGTTCATATAGTTTTGAATGTGGAAAAAAAGTTTTATTTAGTATTAAAAAACATACCTTAGTAATTTTAGTCTTGGAAATAGACATTACTCGGTCCATAGGTTTTTTTTCTGGCCACAAAATCTGGCTGCATTTGAATGTAAAATAATACTTTGAAAATGTTTATAATGCATAACAGAAAGTGGAGTATTTCATGAGCTCTGAAAAATGTTTAGTAACGGTCACCAAGGTTATTTGACAATAAGTTGCAAATGCGAAAATTATAATAAAACAAAATCAAAGACTACATTCTCCGGAACAAAAAGGCTCCTTAGTCATGGTTGATTATAGTACAATAAAAAATAACATCCAGCTTATTCATATTCGTGGAACATTTCATTGTGGTAGAAAAATACTTAAAAGACTCCACACGTTGAAATCTATTTACAATATGTAAAATTCACATTGCTTTGCTTATTCAACATTAGTACTAAATTCTACTGCAAGTTGAATGCTTAAGACTACAAGTTCTAAATCTTCATTGTATATAAAATAAACTCACCATTCACTGTATCATGATTAGATAGCTGCATGAGCGTTCAGGTCTACGGGTGTTCCTAATAAAGTGGACAGAGAGTGTAACTATGAAGGGTTTTACTTTAACGCTACAGTAACTACAGCGCTGTTCAGAGATGTCGGGTCCATAGGAAATGTGTGTGCTTACATCATATGCCAGCTCAGATGTGTCACACCACCATGCTTTGATTATAGGCATGAACATCTGAGTGTGACAGTCCAATATAATACTGTAAAAGGAGAAAGGATTCAGGGCTGATGGAATTTTAGATTTTTTCTTGATAAACAGATAACTTAAACAGATAGCTTGCTCATTAAGGATATATACGGCTATATATATATATATATATACGGCTATATATATATATATATATATATATATATAGATAGATAGATAGATGAATAGATAGATAGATAGATAAATTTATAGATTCATAAGTTTATATTCAGAATTTATATACTTCTGTGAAGCTGCTTTGTGACAATTTCTGTTGTTAAAAGAGCTATTCAAATAAAATTGAATTGAATTGAGATAAGGCATTTATTTGTTCTCTAATATAGTGGGAAGGTAGTAAATGATAGCCAGTCAATTTGTCCTCATTGTGGAATTTCCTATTGTTACCCAGGCTAGTGGGAAGGTTTGTTTTTGTATATTTTCATCCTTCAATCTCTGTGATCATGTCATTGGTGTGTATATGATCCACAGATGTGTGTCTTTTAGTTTCTACTCGGTCGGGCTAACTATGCTCAGCTATTATCCAACAGTAGGTATTTGGTTGGTTGAAGAAAACAAACCAGATTACAAATTGCACAGATCAGTGAAAATGACCAGAGAGCACAGGTTAGTTAATAAAAGCACCAACATTGGAAGTGGCCAAATGTGAGTTATTATACAGAATGCATTTTAGCTAGTTAGATTTATGGATAGCTCATGACCATCAGCTTCGGACCTGCAAGGATCCTCTGAGAAAACAAATACATTTACTTGTGGTCTGACTACAGCTGAGCAACCCTTTCCCCTTCTACCAGAACTTTTATTTTAGCTAGCAGCATTAGGTGACTGGTTCATTCTGTAGGTTGTCTGCTATTTATGATTCCACAGTTTTGGTTACACCACAGCTTTGGTTACACCATGGCCTGCTGGAACATGCAGTCACAGTGAGGGTAGTTAAATGTCAAGCTCTTGTTGAAAGGAGACGGCTTAGCTCTTTTATCTGTTCCTGATCTGTGACAGTCACACTGATTTGTACAATATACACAAGTTCTTTTAATCACATAACACTTCTTTAATATTGAGAGAACAACAGTAATGGCAGCAGATAATTAGATCTTCACAGTCATGAATACCTGGGCCATGTCCCAAACTGCACACTAATAAACAGATTTTCAGTACAACATTGGAGTCATTAAGGCATATTTAGGCTTAATACTTGCTGTGCATTATCCAGCTTGTTTTTCTTTCTGACTGTGTATTGACTAAGCACTCACAGATGGGAGATTCATCTGCAAGGTGAAACGGTACACAGAACATCCCATGTTATGAAATATTCTTGCATGTAGCTTGCAATTTTTCCACCAGGCAAAATTCCACACACTTCCACGCATTTGATCATTAAAAACAGAACTGGAATGTTTGCTAAACATATCAAAATGTATGACATATAACCTAGAGTAACTATACGGAGTGTCTTGTCGCACTTGAATCTGCTAATGACAAGGGCAGACATGGAAGTTTTACACCCATCCTCCTCTCTTTTCTAACCATGTCTGAACCCCTCCATTTTGCTATCTCTCCCTCCTCAATATGTGCACAGATGCCAGAGTTGGGCCAAGATTCTCAGGAGGATTGCTGTAACATACTGGTTTATAATTAATGAAATTAGTGCTGTTATCTGTTGTGAAGATCCCACCACTAGCATTAGGCACTCTGAAGAGAGGGGAGAAAGAGAGAAATGTGGCGTGAGGGTGGGGGGCGGGGGGAGGTGGGGTGGAATTACAAAGTGAACAGAATGCCACTAATGAGCAAACGGGTTGGACAAAAATGAAGATGACAGAAAAATTAGTCTGTATCAAGGTAATAAGGACAAAAATAAAGGAATAAAGCCAGGAGGACAAATATATGTCAGAAAAGAGGAAAAAGAATGTTAGACATTAGAGGCTTATCTTCATATGAGTATTTCTTTTTAGAACTGTGATCAGGTGGCACGGATAGCATTGCCATCTCACAGATCCAGGGTCTCTGATTTGATCCTGAGCTTAGATTCTCTCTGGGACAAGTTTTCCCTGAGTTCATGTGGGTTTCCTCTGGGTTCTCTGGTTTTCTTTCACTGTCCAAAAAATATGCTGGTAGATGGGCTGGCTATGCTAAATTGCCATAGATATGCCATGGGTGTGTGTGTGTGTGTGTGTGTGGGTGGGTGGGTGTGCGCACACATGGTGCCCTGCATTGCACAGACATCCCATTTGAGGGATGATGGAAATTCTCCCACTTTGCCTCCAGTGTTCCTGGGATAGGCTCTGGATCCACTGTGACCCTGACCAGGATAAAGTGGTTACTGAAAATGAGTGTGATTATTAATGTTTCTCGAGATTCAGTGTGAGCTGTTCTTTTCTTTCTGTATTTTCATCTTGATCAAAGCTACTGTATGTTGCACATGCATGTGGTCACTAGTCAGCGGTCATGTTCCAATGCTCTGGTTGAGGCGTTTAAATAGATTATATTACCAAGTCCCACAAGCACAGCATGGGTGCTAGATAGTTGATTGAGTTCTAAGAAGGTGGATGGATTGTATTTGGTCCTGTGGAGCTGTAATACCGTCAGAGGAAAGGACACACACACAGCCTCGTTGGCCCATAGACACAACTCAAGTGTTCAACCTCAACTGCTCCTCTGGGTCACTTTAGCCATAGAGTGTAGTTCCTGTTCCACCCTGTGCTAACCACACACACACACACACACACACACACACACACACACACACACACACACACACACACACACATACACACACACAGTATGAAGCTAGCCATGTGTTTATGCATGCATAGATATCTACAGATATCAAAACAAATAGAAAAGAACACACACAAGCACCCAGGGGAGCCTGGTTTAGACTAGGTGAGTAAATTGTTTTTGTTTGAAGGGTATTTATCAAGTTTCATGCCACTCTGGTCTTGTGGCTTACATAATGATTGATTAATGGAGGAATATTAACAAAAGGTGGTTTGTTCTGGCCCTGCAGGCGCCATGTAATGCCAGAGCCCAGTCCTGTAATGGTCTGTTTTAGGCATGCAGTGATTAAGCACCATTTCACTCCTACCAAATTCCAGCCTCACAGAGCATCAGTCCCATTCAGTGACGAGGGCGGCCGGGGGATTGGGTGTTGTTTTTTGGGGGTAAGGTGTGAGTTGGGGGAGTCATCTAACGAGATACATATCAGTTGGCGGTGATATATGTTGGGTTTAAGTGATTTGGAATCAGTCAAACAATAGAGTAATAGAAAGTGAGTGTTTATAGTGAGTGCCTATATATGTGTGCTAGGAGGCGTTATTGTTGTGCTCTGGCACCTGTCCAGCCTTTCTATCCTGGACAGATGCCTAATTATGGCTGCCTGTGTTCAGGCCTCCTGCTTGCACGTGCGAGCGCTAACCTCATTCCGCACTATCTAGTCCTCGCTGTTAACTAATCCAATCAGAGCTCATTTCAAACTTCACACTGCAGCACTAATAGAATAATACCATCAGATCAGCTCTGTGCTGAGGGCGGAGGCATGTCCCTCACACACACACCCACAATACACCCACACAATCAACCACCCACCCATCCACCCACACACACACACACACACACACACACAGACACACACACACACACAGTTTGGCCATCTCTTTAGGCCCCTTCTCTACTATAGCACCATGGGGCTGGCAGTAATAATTATTATGTAAATAAATACGCCGCCGGTAATCACATTCGTGCCACTGATCCAATTAGAGGGCTGATACTCGTGGGCTGTATGCAGACTGGAGGCTGATAGGTAGAGCCTGTGTGTCTGTCTGGGCCATTAGTGCTGGAGCCAAGCTCTCAGCTCACCTGCCCCATGCCCATCTATCTACCTATTAAACACTGCTCTCTTTAGCTATAGCATCAGGACCACTCACAGGAAATTTATGCTTTTAAATAATCATTTCCTCTTCTTTATGGAATCAACATGGACTTCTTTCTTTGTTCATTTGTTCATTTCTTTGATTGTTTTTGTTTGTTTGTTTGTTTGTATCTTTCTTTCTTTCTTTCTTTCTTTCTTTCTTTCTTTCTTTCTTCACCCTAGTAACTGTAATAAGGTCAACTCTCAATTCCCAAGCTTCCTAAAGGAGTTTTTCTTGTTATCCTTCAGTCTCTCTCTGACAGAGAAACACTTGACTGTAAGGTTCAACATAGCATCTCCATAAAGAAAGGCCAGAGAACCCTTGAGGGGTTTGTAATTAACCTAAAGTGCATACTATACATAAGGAATACAACATGGCAGGGCATGCTGTTGTAAGAAAATAATCAACAACAGGGTGGTGTGATTTGGCCCTAGATTATAACCATTATTTCTCTACAATTCAGAGGATGCAACATTTTTATAGAATGTGATGTCACTTTGTGCTATTCACTACTACATACACTACCGGTCAAAAGTTTGGGGTCACCTTCTAATTCAATTATTTCTTTATTTTTATTACTTTAAAAGAGAC
>JAQQZR010000035.1:6466136-6491127 GCA_030068235.1 Notoglanidium macrostoma | reverse complement strand
ACGTAGAAAGCAAAAAAAATAAAGAAAAACCTATGAAAAAGAGTAGGTGACCCCAAACTTTTGACCGGTAGTGTATGCCTGATGTCTCAACACTCATTCTGTAGCCTCTAGCTTCTGTGTCTTGTTTTTGTTTTAAATCTATCAATATTTGCTGGGAAAGTTGGTTGTGATGAGTGTTAATCCATCACTTTTACAGATGTGTTTAAGAGCTTTCTCCCTTTTATTTCTACATCAGGTCACTCCTGTTTACTTATGTCTGGTGTGGAAAGATCCTGGTAAACATTGCATTTTCTTTTTGTTTGGGAAATTTGACTTAGTTGGAGCAACACAAGCTCTGGTGCCCTAAAAGCTCTGAGAAAGAATGAGAAAAGCGAGTACACATACATGCTTGTGTGTGAGGGAGTGTGAGAAAAATGGGAACTGAGAGGAACCCAACTGCATCTTTATACAAATGTGAAAAAATGCTGTGTTTTTTTTTTTATACTTGTTCTGCACCTCTTACCCCCTTTATTCTCTCTTTTCTTATGTTCCTGTCTCCCTATTAAACAAACTCTCTTAATATTTTGGACTTGCTGGCAGTTTAAATTTCATCTCATGGACACATCTTGTTTCTCTCAAGCCTTGACTGTTTTGACATTCGCTTCGATTAAATTATAAACAAGCAGGCCTCTTGATGGTGATGGTGGAGCCACTAATTTGCCTAATTGTTTGCAGTTGTCTGGGAGGCAGGGGCCTAATCGGGCCGAATAAGAGAAGTGGAGGGAGGGACGCAGAGCAAGGGAGAGCGAAGGAGAGAGGAGGAATAGAGTGATTATGGCTCTAAAGACTTCCTCCGCCTGTTTATGCACCAGATCAGCTTCAAACACAACCATTAGACCACAATTATAGATTTGGACAGGGAACGAGGGGAGAGAGAACTCTGCCCTCGAGGGTGGGCATCCCACATTTATCCCCATTCTGATAAGTGCTGATGTTCAGGATAAGTAGTTATCAGCTCCTTAACAGTGGTGAAGTTTACAGACATGCAGTAAAGGAAGAGCAGACCTATATGAAGAAGACTTCTGCAAAGAAAGGGGGTAACATTAACCAGTTATTAAGAACTGTAAATAAAGATTAAAAATTGGAGACATCTGACCTTGGTGATGTGAAAAGATCAAAAGTATCACTAGTTTCCACATCTTCCCTAGTGAAAGTGCTATGAACGCATGAGCAAATAATTCATTCACAGATAATAGTGTGTGGTGAGTGAACAGTCACAGTTTCAATGGTCATCTATTAGGGAGAAGGTTAACATTCTTAAACCCGTCCTGGGCCACTAGTTCTGAAGTGTGGAAACTGATTCATCATTAACACACAAATACACAAACACACTACAACAGATGATCTACAGAGGTTCCACAGGGGCAATAAAAATATCAACAGAGTGAATTCAAGAATCAATAGAACTGGAGCGAAAATTACAATCGAATGAGTCAACGTTTTGTTGAGAAGACTTTTAATAAAAACAGTTAAAAGAAATAAGCTTCAGTCTAAACCCAAATTTCTGTCTTTGATTATCCAGATGTGAAAACAACCATAAAGACTTTAGCCTTATGTAACTGACATCTTGAATGTGATAAATAATTGCACTTAATAGAAATTTCAAAATGTTATCCATTGTGTCATATCTTATTAACTACACAAGTTACCAACATTTAACTATGATATTTATATATGGGTCAGGATGTCTTTACATCATATGCCCAGGACTGCCAATACTTCATCTGCCCGAAGATAGCCTCATAAGAGGTGGCATGGTCCAGTGCTTGTTCCCTCCTGCCTGTAGCTGGTGTAGGACTGTGAGATGTGCAGCAGATGAAAGACTGCTGCCATAGCTGTGAATGCTATCAATCCAGCCATCTTCAGACGGAGAGCTGCATGCTGGGGCTGTAGAGGAGACAGCGGCTCAATCCTATCTGCAGAGGCTATCAGCCAATGGCAGCCAGTAGAAGAGGCAGCTCTGCACGCGCTCAGTGGAGGCTAATTGAGCGTGACGGAGGGGATGGGAGGTACCGAGTGGCACAGGTGAGCTAATACAGCCCAGCCGCCCACACATGGTTATGTAACACACACACACACACACACACACACACACACACACACACACACACACACACACACACATTTTGTTGAATTTTGGATACAGTCGTTACACTAACAAGACTCATCAGAAGTTATGTGTTTATAATTGTTTTAATATGAAATATTTCATATTAAACTTTGGACTCAAATTTTTTTGGACATTATTTGTCCTTGCCTCTGACCTTATTCACCTTCCAGTTCCCTCAGCTGGATGGTGAAAGTTAATATTGATGGCTCTGCGTGTCCTAATGACTGACACTCAGCCATTAACTGCTACAGGGTCAGAGAGCGGTAGCGTTTAAAGCACACACAGGCCTGGGAGCTGACCACTATCTGTCACATATTAATCCCTTCTGAAAAGACAAAAAGAAGGACAGTGAGCTTGAAAACACAGAGCGCCCCCCCCCCAAATGAGTGGAGAATATGTTACAGTCATCATCTCCTTTTGATACTGAGAGTAAGGCACCTACAACAAAACCACCTGAAATAATATCTCTAAATTAAGCCTGTTTCCGCTTGATGTGTTTGTTAGCTCTAATTTGTACAATTCAAACTTTATAGTGCTAAAACTTACTCCCAGTTTGTGAAAAAGGCCCTGCTTTATAGCAGGGCAAGCATTATTGAGCTGACCAGAAAAGCTGGGGTTTATTCTTGGTCCCTTTTTTTTTTAACGAGTGCTCTGTCTCTTGCCCTGTGTGCAACTCAAACCTTTAATACCATGAAGAGGCACAATGAGCCCCAAGGCCATCATTATTCTCTATTTTTGTACAGTCGCTAGTGACCAACAATCACTGGGGCCCACAGTTTGTAAAAGGCACAACTGTCCGCATAAACGTGGCCTCGCAGGCGATGTTCGGCTGCTATACATAGATGGGAAACCTGAAAGCCCCCGAAACCTTCATTCCACAGAGGCTTGGTTAGCTGGAGGGAGGAGGGAGGTTATGGAGGGAAGCTGCGGAGAGTTTGGGGCTGCGTCGTCAGCATGGGATTGTGTTGGAGGAAGAGACCTATTATGTGACAGTTTGCTACTGAATATTTGTGAGATATTTGTGTGTGGGTGTGCAAAGGTTGGGAGGTTGTTTTTATATGTCTGTCTGTGATGATGATTTAAATGGTATGTGTGGGAGAACAAATGCAATATAAAAGCCACTCCCTGTGTTGCCCAGGCCCTGGTATATAACACAGACAAATCTATTTTACAGCACCCAAGACATGAGATTTGAGCGTTTAATGTCTTGAATATGTCTTAAATGTTTATTAATGGACATGGCATTTCGGTAAAGTAAATGATTACAAGTCTTTGTGTATTTTTGGCTGACAATGTATGCTTTCAGTTTAATATCTGATGGAGAATGAGAGGCTCTGATAAGTGACAGAGTGAGATGATCGGTGATTCTTTAATAAGTCCACCACTGAGGAGCCAATAAGTGACACCACTTAAGTCCTCGCAGTCACGTCCAGCGGTTAATACCTAGAGAGAGGCCAGGTTCAGAAACTGTCACATCTCACAGGATCAATCATTCATGGAATGTGTGTCACTGCATGTATAAGGGTGAATTAGGACTGATTGCTGTTTGTAGAGAATAATGAATGAACTCAAGAGCTTCGTATTTTCTTCTCTGTTGGCACATAAAAAAAAAAAAAAAAAAAAGATCACACAATTAAAGTAGATAAAGCTTTTACACTGAGACACAACCTAACAGCAGGCGCATAACTTTACATCCGAGCCCATGAGGCCCTTTGGTCTCAGACATCTGAGTGATTCTCTGTGTGTCTGTATGTGGGGTTTTTTTCATTAATGTGTCTCTAGAAATAACTAGATGTATGTTCTGACCCGAATGAATTTTGCAGCACTTTCTTCATAGCATTACATGTTGTCAGAAGGCATCAGTGGTGGGCAGAGTGGTCTGGGTGCCTCGGGACTCCCTCAGGCACCCCAGCGCCACACACCTGTCACCATGCCCACGCATGCCGAAGGGGGAGGCAGTGATGGCATTTAAGTGGAGTCCTATGAGTGGAATTGTTGTTCAACCAGTTAACAACCCTGAGTAACTTACTAAACCTTTATAAACAGATGTGGTCAATGGAAAGCAATATATCTTGACAACATTACAAATGTATGATACTATACTTTATATATAGTTCATATACTATATATTTGTTCCTCATATGAGAAGGATTGAGCTGTGTTGCATATGGCTAAATGAATATATTATAGTATTAATATAATTCATCTAAAACGATTTAATCCTTATAGATTTACTCTGCTCTGGAGTGAATACCTGCTGTTTCTCATTTAAACCACTAAACCTCACTGAGATATTCTCATGTGAAAGTCTACCACATTGCCTAAACAATGCGAATAGGACATTCCTGGTTAACGTTCTTCTTAATTTTGAAGTTTGTTCTTTTTTTTTCAGGACAAAATCATTACATTTTCCCTCATGCATTTTTGACATAAGGTTGTAATGAGTTATTCTAAGTTTTAGAGAAATGCAGAAAGAGTAATATATTTTTAAACAGAGCATCTGTTTGGTTTCTTAATGAATATTGTGCTAAATGCTTGATACTGATTAAATTAGACAATTCAACGCACAACACACCAAGTTGCTCTATTTGATGGAAAAAAATTTGTTCATTGGCTACCCGAACCATTAGCAAGGACTAGAGGAGGACTATATATACTAGATGGTTACACTTCAAATTTATGTTTGCTGCTTTGAGACACAGCTTCTAATTTTGGAAACAAAGAATAAAAGTCTTCTTATGTACGCCAAAAGCTATTTCTCATTTGGTTGTGATGCTAATTGAGAGCACCAATCAAATGAAGACAGTTATAATGTTTTTGCTTGGTTGGGGTAATTGAATGTTTGCTCATGAGTGCTTGTTGTGCGTGTGTGTGTGTATGTGTATTTGTGTGTGTGTTCGTGTGAGTGTTGTTGTTTAGTGCGTTAATGTCGGCGTACGACACTCTGATACAGGCCAGTGACAGATGCCCTGCTTTAGCCCGGTGTCCCCAGGGAGGCCATCACCGCAGCTCACATTTCTCTCCATCTCAGCCTGTCAGGTTTACGGCCTTAATTGAGTGCACTAGCTGAGCTACTTATCCCAGAACAGGGATTCATAATGCTCATTCATTGCTACGGTTCATAATCATAAATGTTTTCAGTATGTAGGAAGCAGATAACTAAACTGCATTAGCCAGTTAATGTCCATAGTATGTGTTAAAGATGAGATCTTGTATGGTATGTATAATCAAGTCAATTTAAATGGTAGTGGAAATGTGAAATATAAAAATACCACATTGAATTGAGAGACAAGGAGGCAAAGAGGATGAGAGGAAACAGCACATGTTGGAAAGAGACTGCTCTGGGTATTAGCTTGTTTATCAGTGTGTGTATTAATGTGAGAGAGAAAGATGAGGGGGTGTGCAGTGTGACAGCGTGCCAACGGGAGACCACAGGTGTGTTTTTGCACTCCACACCACTGAATTCTGGGTAATAGCTGGCATTGGTGCACCTGCGTCCCTTGCCGCCCCCTTGCTCTCACCTCTAATGGCCCCTAATCATGCTGCCATCAGGCCTTAATACCCCAGCAGCAGTGCCCTGGCAGCTGCCCCCACTCCCCCGCCAGAGAGCTGTCAATCTCCCTTCCTGCTCACCGTCCATCATGGTTCCACCAAATACATCTGAGGAATAACCACTTCCCCCACACTGACATAATAAACATTGCCTAGAATAAAGAATAGATTAGTTCAAACTGTATATGCATGTTCTTAGAAAACATCCATCTATAAAGACTCCAAATGTTCAGTGTTCGAAAAAAGGTATAGATAGTAAACCAAGTCTAAGTTGGAAAACTTTGGTAAAGTTATTGGTCAAAAAAGGACACACACAGATATAGAAATATGAAGAAACACAGAAATCAGTCAACAGTGCTACACAAACATCTCTTTATTACACACAATTCAACATCTGAAGCCTTACTGCTGCAACAATAATGCCTTTTATTGTGTCCCCTTAGAGCCTTTAGCCACAAGGGCCCCTTGAGCTTCCTTACATGCACTTTTTGCTGTCTATAATTATTAGCAGGCAACGCAGTGCTGCAGATGCAGATTTATTCTTTATAATGGATCTGAAAGCCCCTTTATATAAATAAATTATGTTATTAGGGCCACATTGCAACAAAAAGGAATATCATTCATCTTTAGTAACTAATTTAACTGTAACTGTACTCTCGCATGGCACCATGCTCACATACACACACGTTTGCACACTCATTCACACCTAGGGACAGTTTAAAGTTCACCTACGGGCATGGTTTAGGGAGGTGGGAGGAAACGTGAAATAATCAATACCTGTATAACAAATATGAAAACGAACATCTCAAACCAATAAAAAGCTAAGTGTAGTTAAAGTGCACAGTAATACAAATTTTAGATTTAGATTTATCACAGATTAAACAGTAATGAGTATAAAGGGAAGGTGAGACATAAAATATAGAGGTAAAAGATATGTTGTGTGCATAAACAAACAAACAAATATATACTAGAACTGTATGTTGAACTGTACAGTATGGTATAATATTTCTGGCACATAGCAATGAATAGTGATACACGAAGGTAGCAGTAACAGTGTGAATGCATAGTGGTCATATGCAGTCTATCCACTACAGTACAAAGCTAATGTGCAATGTGCACATTATGCATATATCTGATAAAAGCATAATAGATATGATAGTGTTAGAGAATGTGTTAGAGTTAGTTAGATGTTACCGGAGACAAAGGAGAGCGAGCGACTGATGTTAGGTCAATTGATATGTCAACTGAGATGAGAATTCATCATCCATAAAACAAACCGCGTGGTTCTCTCTCTGGGTGGTCTGGCATGGCCACAGCACCAGAACAAGGCTTGACTTGCAGCTAGAGGCTAACAGACGCAGCAGCAGTTCTTGCCAGCACCATGGTTTTATATCAAAACCCTTACAGCTCTCTTAATACCCTTGTTGGATGTTGAAATATCCCCAGCTTAACGACATCCAGCTTCAAACCTGGAGGGGAGAAAGGGTTAAAACAAGCCAATTGAGCGAATAATAAGTTCAATTAGGAGATTGGGGGACTGGCACTGAATGAAAACCAGAGGACACCACGGCAAGCTGCTTTTGAAAAGAAGGAAGCAGTGGCAGGGAGGGAGGACTGGCAGGTGGCCAGAGACTTGGAATGAGGGGAGACTTTATGTAGAGGCTGTGTGGCTGTATGGAGGCAGTGTGGGACTATGGAGGCTAAATGGCAGCTAGTCATGTGATCCTGGGCTTTGCCAAGCATATTAACCACCTTTCAAATACAAAAGTAATAGTCAAACTATGTATATTGAAATAATTATAATAAAGACATTTTTAGAAGTCACAACATAATGAATACTCAGTTCACCAAAAAAGGAATATCAGTGGCTGGCTTACCAGCAAATGTGCAGCCCAAATTAGTATTTTGCTTTTTAGGGGAAGTCTGTAAATTTTATATATTGCTGATTTCAAAAGTTTCCTTTTATATTCATGTGGTTTTGTGAAATCCAAAAACATGTGATAAAAAGCTTTTTTGGGGTCACCAGTGATGGTTAGCTGCCCACACAATTTTGATGGTTTATTTAAAGATCTTCTTCAGCAAATGATTACAAAAAGTTGTATCATTACTGATCATTTCCAGTAACACAGTTCCAAATGGACAATTTTTTTCCTATTATGGTTTGTTTTGGTTGCTTTTTATGAAAGCGTGTTTGGTTCCTGTGGCCACACCACTCGTTTTCCCCAAGACTTAGTCTCTTTGCAAAAGACAACATTGCATTGTTCTACAGACAACCGCTGTTCTTTTTGAACTTTTAAAATATACTTGGTAAAATGTCAGTTGTTACGGTTTGCTTCAGCCGTAACCAACTGAATTTGCATTTTTGATCAAATAGGAACTGACTCAGAGCATGAAGTACAAGATTCAGAGGCACATAACTGATCCATTGATGCACTTTATTTAAATGACAGCAATTTAAGAAAACAAAATGAAACATTGAGACACACAAACCAAAAAGCCAAATAATGCACATAATTTATTATCACTTAGTGATAATGATGATCCATTTGATTGAGGAAAAGTACCAATCCTGGAGTGGCAAACCTGATTCACATTGTAGTTAATGAGGATAAACAGTTTGTCTCCAAAGCAAGCAGACAGAGCCTTGTGCTTAGTTAAGGCGCACTGAAAGAATACAAAAAAGGAGTGAAACCCAAGTGCTGCGTTTTGCAATTTATCCATTAGTCAAAGCAGAGTCAAAAAGGATAAAAACTATCACATGAAATGAATTTTTAAGTGCTACATTACAGAAGAAGGGTTACAACAGAATGTGTGTTCGTGTGTACATGTATGTGGCTGATAATCATCAGCAACTGTGATCTGAATTTTTATCACTGGATAAATTTTTATGACTGATTCCTGTCCTTTCCTGTTTCTGTCTCATTCTGTTCTGTTCTATTATTTTAAATTATTAAAAAAAACATCTATGGTGAGAGGTTTTGTGATCTCTAGGAACCACTTGTTTCCCCACAAGGGGACACGATCACTTCCAATTAACCCCGGCAGCACAGCGTGAGTGAGAGTGATTGTATCTTGCCTGGTGGAGGAGAAAATGAGACAAAGTGCTAGAAATTGAAAAGGCAAAGACGAGACTCCTGTCACGGAAGAGACGGATAATTGGTGAGTGACCCTGACCTATCGCTCATCAGGGACTCTGCGAATCCTCTTTGTTTTCTCACTTAGCACAAACTCTGTATAGGACAAGGAGGAGGAGGAGGTGATGAAGGAGCTGAGTGAGTGGGAGGCCACCCCTGCTGCAGGTTAAACACCAGTCTAGCATGCACACACTTGTCTCACCAGGACTGTGGATAATTTAGGAGCAGAGCAGAGACGGACTCATCAAAGCTGCTTGTTTCAGACTTCTTTGGGCACTGCAGGGGGCGGGGCCGCGAGAGGGTGAGGGATAATAATGGTAGGGGTGGGCTTTGGCCTCCTACAGCTATAGCTGATTGACAAGCTTAATTAAGGTTTAGATCCACCTGACAATCAGTACTCTGTTATTAGACACCCTTATCAGAGCCTGCAAATATCTAACATTTTAAGGGAGATTCAAAATAAGTCTTCCTATTGCCATTCCAGGACTGCAGTAAAATTGAACATCCCTCAGGATGTCACAAAACAAGCAACATTTAGCAATTCTTTTAAAACTGTGAACATGTAGAACTTTCCATTAAAAATCGAATACAATATGAAAAATCATTTTAACATATTGTCCGGGTATGTTTTGCCAAAAAATGTCTTTTCTACAGTGATTTGGGGAACAAAGAATAATGCTTGAGAACCAAGGTAAGTTATTTTATCCCCCAGCAGCAAATAAATAATCCACTATACAGAATCAAATGTGCTACTTACTGTACTTTTAAATTTCCTTTGAGTGATAACTACATTTCAGGCTCTATTGAAATTATGAGATAAATTTAAACCAGGATAACTAAGACCAGCCCTGCTCTGAAACAAGGTTGAATAAATGCCGCTGAAATCTTTTACATAGTTTTACCAGCATATCTTAGAAGTACTAAACCAAGTCTAAGCCATCAAGATGAAACCAGGAAAAGCTATAAATGGCCTTATTAAGGTGTGTTGGTTAGTGGTTAAATATCACTGACTAGGAGATACACACTGTAAAGTAAGCAAAAAAAGGACAGCAGCGGTTTAAAACATCGCTTTACACTGTATCCTCTTTGCGTCACAGTTTGCTCAGTGTGAAATGCAGCAGGCTCCCTGGGGTATGGCATGGCTACTCAGTGTATCCCAATACTTCTATGCGAATTATTGTCACTCCTGCATATGTCTTATTAGACATCCCTGGCCCTGGTAGGACTCTAATTGAATAGTACTAAGAAACGTAAGCCAGACATAGTCACAATGATTAGCCAGCTCAAAGATGCAGAAGCTTCTCCTACCCAGGAACCTCGTGTAGATCTCTAGAAAGCAATGAGCTGTAATGCAATAGGCAATCGAGTGAAAATATGCCGTCGTTTTTAATGTCTGGTTTTGATTCGAATTTTACAGTTGCTCAAAACTCATAGTCGGCATTTTGGTGATAAAGAACTAAACTAATGTTTTTAACATATGTACTGCAAGTGAATGTTTTGCAGTGGAGACATTTGTTAGGATTTGCACATCAAAGACATATAAAGAAAATGCTGTCATTTGCAATAGATAAAACATCTACATAAACATCACCTCATGAACAAAAACAGTTTAAAGGTCAGTGTAAGGTTAACAATGACGATTACTCTGTTATCCAGAAATGAGCAGGTAGCAGCTGATTCTCAAAAGCAAATCAGGACCCTGGATCCAAGTTTTGCTGTAGTATCCACAGAGGCTTTGCCACAGAGGAGCCGTGTTGCTTTGTACACAAGTCCATTTCCCGAGATTGTGAATTTACATGTTTCCATTCAGGATACAGAGTTTTAACTGGCTCAATAAATGGATTGTCAATATTTCTTAGAAAAGGATATTTTCATATGTTTTTTCTTATTTTTTTGGGTTCAACTCACCTACTGCCATTCTCTTTGGGAAAAGTACTGAGTGTAGATTGAAATGGTGGTACACAATATCACAGGGTTCACTCAATTTCTTCAGTAACTGCTTCTAATTCTCACTGTTTTGGCAGTGTTCCCCTCTTTCATAAAGTCTTTCATGACCAAAACAACAGCTTTGAGCCAAAAGCTGATATCAGACCATGAAAAAAACCCAACCAAAAATAACAGCAATGACAGAAAGAACAACCATAATAACAATAATAACAACAACAACAATAATAATAAATGTGGATATAGATAGCAATAAATAGAGGTGTGGAGTGTGGGGGGAGGTGGTTTGAAATTGGTACACTGTGTGTGCCAGTAAGAGAAAGAGTCACAGGACAGAAAGGATGAGAGGAAGGGGTGTATTCCCACACATAAAATGACTGATTGTTGCTGGACACATACTTTACTCTCCTCAACTTGGCCAAAAGCAGGACAAGGCAGTCAGACTGCACTCTCATCTATCATTAAATTGTATTTAACAGTCAATGGACGCCTACATATTGTTTTTTTCTTGATGCTTGTAGTCATTTTAAGTGCAAAGAGAGTACAAAGAGACGTAGTGACAAGATGTCTCGTGTACATGTATTTATATGAAACAACCATTCACTAAACTTAGACTGACAGAGGTGTTGAGGGAAGTCCATGCATGGGTGCATGGGTACCAGGCTGGTGGTTTGTCGCACCACACTGGACTATATGGAATGATGTGGTTGTTTGTGGGAGACATGGCTCTAACATCAAAGGGGAGGCAAAGCTAACTCTGGACATTTCAGTAGACCACATGTATTTACAGTGGAATCAGTGAGCAAGGCTGATGTATACACCCCAGCCCTCATCACTACCTCTAACCCACCCACCCATCCATTCAACCACTTAAATGGTCAAACACAGCCACCTCTTATAGACATAAAGAATTCCCCATCACAGATGGGAGGAAGAGAAAAGCCGCAGACACCCACCAGGCTCCGTGATCAGACTCAAGATGCATGGGTTCCTGTAGATGTCCATGGCTCATCAAAAACTTATCTAAAGCTCAATTACTGTCATTACTCTGAATGATGTAGCGGTGGGACGGGTGGGACAATGGTTTCAATTGATCCCCTGGATTGTAGGTTCGGAATAAAGGAGTTCTTTAATTAATGTGTTCGGAACTTGAGGAGAAACATCACTGGTTTAACATTTTCCTACTATGACTTACTGGCATCTTAATTTGTGAAACCATGAGTAAAAGTAACCACTTGTCCACTTTCAGTGTCATCAGATATCTGGCACCTTTTTACCAATTAAACAACAATTTGGGGTCACTAACATAAATTTTCCTTCATCATGTTGACAGAACTTACAGTATCCGATGCCAATTAATCTGTTGCTAGAACTACTAATTCTTTATCTCAGCTATTTTTTGTAGTAACACATTTTGTTTCTATAATCAATATCCAAACATACACTTGTCCTTTTTTATTCAGTCTTCATTTGACCCTGTGCCGGATTCTTTTAGTCTACGTTTACTGTTCCACTTGTTCCACCTTCCACTATCCTCTTCCCAAAGTGCCCCTTTTTCCCAGGTCAAAATGCTTTATCTCTGATACTCGGCCTGGTCTCGTGGGCTGGGGGATGAACTGGAGGAAGGCAGGGAGCTGGGCCGGACTGACCCTAGAGATGAAGCCTTGTCCTTGCTCTCTTCTTGGCCTGAGGTGGAAGATGGTGTTGAGGAAGAGGCAGCTGCTCCTGCTGAGGTACCTTCTTGTCCACTGTAGATTTCCTCATGGCCATCTTCACTGGACTCTGCATCCTCTGAGCCAGAGAGCAGCTCCTCATCTCGATACTCAGAGACATCGACTCCACTACCCTCAGCTCCCAGCTCCTTCAGTCGGCCATGGTGCTTCACATGGTAGCGCTGGTTCTGGAAGAACTTGACAATGGTGTGCTTGGGCAGGTCCAACTGGGCTGAGAGGGTGTGGATGGCTTCCTGGTCAGGGTAGAGGCCCACATCCTGGATGAAACTTTGCAAAATGCCCAGGGCTTCCAGTGAGATCTTGGTGCGGGAACGGGGTTTTTTGGCAGCACTAATATTTCCTCCACTGTTAAGACTACCACCACCAGCCTGAGGGTTCTCCTCCATTCCAGAGTTGGGCACTGAGTCCTCACGCATGGGAGAGTGGTCCTTTAATGGTAGCACAGGCTGCCTGTGGAGAATCTGATAAAAAAGACCAAAGATCAGTTTAGTGAGATCATTAAAGGAAGAAAATGAATAATGAGTAAAGTAATGAAGCAGAGTACAAAGGTTTCCATCAATAAATATTCATCAAGCATCCATGGGGCTCTTGACCAGAATGTCCAGTCACTGCTAGTAATATCCAACCACATTGTCTTGGTTTATGACTGTTTAACCAAGTGTATTACACAAATAACATGGGAATGTTGTGATCCATGCTATTACCATTATCAGGTCTGTAATTTCAAACATCTGGATTATATGGACATGATAGGAGCAAAGATATAGGGGCCCTTTTTAAATATTGTCGTGATATTGTTTTTTCAATAACTAATGAAACATAGTGGATTGAAGGTAAGACAGAAGGCAGATGAGATGGAAGAGAGAAAGAAAGGGTGTGGTGAGGGTGTGGCAAATTGCTGTTGGCATAAACAGTAAAATGATGGAGGTGGAAGGCAACTAGTATTTCTGAAATCTGGAAGGTGTAGCATGTTACAGCAGAACTATCGAAAACTATGGCGCTGTCCTGCTGAGTTTATGACCAGGGTGGGGTGCCCACTGCCTCTGCGCTGGAATGCTAAGCTATAAATCTGCGGTGCATTAAAATTAAAGGACCTACATAAAGATAATAGTCATTCACTCTCTCTCTGTCTTTCTCTCTCTTGCTTGCTCTCTCCACTCAATAATAACAGGGTATTTTTTTTTAAATAATACTGATGGCAGGCCAGACCACAGAATTGCTCCGATTTCACTTGTGGGGGCTTTCTGGGGCTAGTGTTTTACAGGAAGTGTGTATGTTTGTGTTTTTTTCTTTTTAGTTCTTTTGCTCTATGTTATATTATTTTTGATGTCTCTGAGAAACAAACTGAGACCACAAAAAGAGTTAAGAAACTGGGATGGGAGTGGGGCTGAGACACATGAACATTATAACTGACCACATGATATAACACTGCTATCTGTGTGTTGGCCTACCTACGGAGACCACACACAGTACAGCGCTCAATTGCAACACACAATCCTAGACACAAATACACACATGCACACCACCCACTCAACCACACACTGACCCCCACACACTAATACGCTTACACTTTTCCTGGTCTCCCCTTTTAAGGTGTATTTCTTACAAATGATTTCTTCTCAAACTCTATACCTCTAGCAACACAGACACATACAGAGAACACTTCTTATACGTGTGTTTATGCCCGTTGTGAACTGTGGCAGAAGATAAGCAAAAAGCCATGAAATGCACTAGTTCATTTCCCAACCCTCTTGTTTTAGGAGGCACCCAGAGTCTTCAATCAAAAATGCTCTACCCCCTTTTACGCCACTGATCCAAGAGACTGCTCCACTCCTCTAATGAAGTAGGACACTAATGAAGAGAGTTGAAGCCAAACCAGAAGAATGACTCCATCTTCAAATCAACCCTAACACCGTTAAAGCCATGAAGTCAGTCCCCTCCATTCCTACTCTTTCTCTCCGTCCACTTCATTTACTGCTCCCACTACGACTCCTCGACCACAGCATCTACTTTGGACACACACTTTCTGCCCTCATGCACTCATGGCATAATTTAATATTGAACCTCATCCATTCTCTATGTTTTTTAATTGCAACCAGGGACTGGTCTGTGAGTTCACTACATTAAGGAAAAAGCTTGTTTTTTTTTTTTCCAAATCAGTGCAAATTACAGAAGAGAATTATGAAGGAATTAGGGTATAATATGAAAGATTTAGCTGACTTTTAATGAGGATTTGGGTGGTGGGGGATTTGTCTTGTCAATGGAGACACTGCTAACACATCATGGCATTAAATATGTAATGATGTGAAGACATTTTAACGTTTTAATTTTCTTTTTACATGACTTCACCTATCTCAATTATAGGCATGCATGATAATTTCTGTTTTAGGTTTTCCCATGTTGCAATTCCTTGGGAGTGGATGAGTTACTCAGTGTGTGTGTGAGTGAGAGAGAGAGAGAGAGAGAACATGTGTTTTGTGCTTGTCTGGACAAGTCAGTATATGTGCACTACAAATATGTATACATTTATTGATATGTACAGACAAAACACAAAACATGCAAGTCAATGAGCACTACATTTACAAAGTTAATAATACCTATACAATCAGAAATGATCTTACTTTATTGGCTAAAAGACTGAGTGAAAAGAGTACATTGTTTGAGCTGAAAGAATCTGCTCCCTTTCATACTCCATCAGTCAGTTTTGGTGTCAGGACACATGGCAGGGTCTGGGGGTGTAGCACCCGGCACATAGCAGCATCCAATTTAGCAAAAACAAAAGAGAAATTATTCATAAGGAAAGACCTGCCAAATGAGCAGTGGGGGGCTCTTTTGCCCATGTGCACTGTGAACACATGGAAGGAATAGTGCTGAGGAGGCATTAACACTTAGCAGGTGTGTATTATGTGTGTGCTCTATGTGTATGTTGGTTCTGTGCGTGCCATGAGTCACATTGACAATATGCTCTACTACAGTGATGTCATGAACTAATCTGGAATGCAATATATTCATGATGGCAAAGGTTCAGACTCTATCAGATATTATCCAAGGACAAGTACGATGGTGTATGCTCATAGCTGTGGCATGCTGAATCTGGGAGCACAGATGTCAAATAATCTTACAGACACTGTAACCAGAAAAAAAACCCTGAACTACAGGATACATGGACTAATTGTTCAAACAATGGCAAACTAAGTAAGACCTGTATCTCTGTGCTCATGTAGGTTCATGTATGGTGTGTATGTACAGTATGTGAGCATATTTGAGTGTTCTAGCAGCTGGGACACATGTGTGGTCTGTGGTGACAGGCTGACTGGAGCCGAGGGGATGCTGGGTATTTTGATCTGGGGAGGGACCCTCGTTACTGTGTCAAGAAAACAACAGCAGGGGAGACACCCACAAACATACGCATACACACAAACAGATACACAGACAGAGACACACACAGACAGACAGACACACAGGCAAAGCTGTGCTTGTTATGATTGTTGGCTACGTAACCTTTTAAAATTTGTGCTGACAGTGAATTAAAAATACAAAACCCAATTTATCTGCTTAAACTCATTGTGGTTGCTGATTCTTTCATTAAAAGAGCTGAATCAGATCGAAAAGCACAGCCTTTGTGCATGGGACACACCATACACAACAGAAGGAACACAACTGTTCTGGGTACAGCTGTTTGATTCCTGTGAGCTGTATTTTTAGCTGTCTCTGTCCTCAGTGCGGTGGCTTGTCTGGGCTCTGTGTCAGAGGAGACCTGGAATGTGTTAATGGAGCGACCACAGTTTCCTTCCTGTGATGAGCATTTAATAACACACAAAAGCATAAAGAGTTAGAAATGGAGCACTGAGGGACTGTAAGGGACTAAGTAAATAGGGAAAATAGTAAAGTTAAACTTTAAATGTGAGGACTTCAATTAATGGAAGAGACTGTCAGCAATGAGCTCTGAAACATGCAGCCACCTTTGCTGTACAATAACAATATACTGGTCTGGTTGTTCCATGATCCAAGAACTTTCTGGAAGCACAACACAAGAATAAATTTTATGGGTCACAGTGTATTACTGAATATGAATGGTAGGAAAGGTATTTTTGCATAGTCTGTTCAAAAGGAAGAATAAAAATAACCCTACTTCTTGCTTGCTTTGGGGTGCAGGCTTCCCATCCCAAAGTGTCAGTCCCTCTATGGTCATTATTCTTTAATAGCTTATGGTCAAAGCCACTGTACAGTAACCAAAGTCACCCACTACTGTGAATTCCCATGAGTCACCTAATATGTACGCATGTGTATACGTGTGTATACGTGTGTTTGTGTGTGTGTGTGTGTGTATTCTGTCTCTTCCTGCCATTAATAATATCAGGGCTGTGGTAGTACTGTCTGTCAGGGTGTGTCTTAATGGGGCATTTCCTACTGCGCCCAAAACACATAAATAAGTACAACCACACACAAACACAGACACACACACACACACACATACACACACACACATACACATACACAAATATACACTGCTTAAACCACTACCATAAAAAGAAACCAAACTGGAGCAAGAAGAAGAAAGAGAGAACAAAAACAGAAAAAAAGAGAATATTTTTGTAGGCTACAAAATACTACAGAAGTACTGAGGGAATATAAAGTGTTTGGGGGAAAATAGATTTATGCGTGTACTGTTTTATAACGTAAGCATTTACATATATAAATGGGTGTGCATGTGTGTAGGTGTGCATTTTGACTGTGCTCAGTGTATACTGTAATGACCCTGGCTGGAGGAGGGGAAAGTCCATTTAATCAGTGCTGTATTTGAAACTATTTGTGTGTGTGTGTGTGTGTGTGTGTGTGTGTGTGTGTGTGTGCGTGCGTGCGTGTGTGTGTATGTGTGTGCATCTATGATTAAAGGGGGCTGGATGTATTAGGTTATTAGAGGTTGGCAGGGACCCTGCATCAGAGGCCTTGATATTAAAACAAAAGCTCCAAAGATGTGTGCGTAACCACACAATGAAACACAATCACAATGACCCCCTTTTCCTTCCAGAGCAGCAATAAAAATATGGAAAAATATCATAAATCACAAACCATTTAGAGGAAATTTGCACAATAAATCTTTAATAAATCTGTGTTTTCTTGATCCCGTACCATGCTATATTAATAATCCCATGCTTCTATCGACTCCATGACCCAACAGCAAATCTCAGCACTGAGAATTTTCATAAACACAGATTTAGCAATAGGAATGCAATTTGACTTTTGATCCAGACTCACCTGAGGGTCAGAGGGCAGATGGAGGACAGTGTGCAGACGTTCACTGTGGTGGTGGCGGGACTCTTCCTCATATACCAGGTCTCGGTCTGTCTGGGGAATAGTGAGGAAACGGCGGATTGTGCACAGGTTCTCCCACAGTGTGCGGTTCTCTGGGCTCGGACTCTCCTTCCAACGAAGCAACTCACATAGCCAACCCTGATATAGAAAGAGAAGTAGAATGATAGGTAGTCAGATAAAGAAAGAGTAGGGAAGAGAGAGAGAGAGAGAGAGAGAGAGAGAGGATGGGGAACATGTGAAAGAGAGTGTGAAATGGAGAGAGATATGATTATCTCTGCTAGACTAGGCCAGACTTTGATACCAGCTGTTGTGGGCAGCCAACCTCTACCAGCACCCTGTGTTAATAACCTGATCAGCGCTCTCTCTCTCTCTCTCTCTCTCTCTCTCTCTCTCTCTCTCTGTCTCTCTCTCTCTCTCTCTCTCCAGGCCCTCTTGGCCAGCTGCAGCAGATGGGTGCGTTCAGCCGTGACCCCCCCAACCGACCCTAGACCTGTGGGACCCAACCGCATCTGTCACATGCATACACACACATACCCTAGCACAACACTGCTTTACACACACTCTACACACATTTTAAGATTGGGGTGGTCACACCTGCAAATTCACACACGGTATGCTAACGGTGCTTGTCTGAATGGGTCGGAACAGCACTGTCGTCACTCAGACAATTTCATGGCAAGAATTAGGCGCAGCTGGGCGCGGGATCAGATTTGACTAAATCAATTACCTCTCGTTGCTCTCAAATGGGAAAGGGACCCGCAAATGGTCCAGAAGGTTTTCCAAAATATTCCTTAATCAACACTCACTGATGAATTCCATGCTTTTTAGCTGGAGTTGAAGGCATTCACCACATCATTACTACAGCTCCCCTTTTCAAGTGTTTTAATCTGTGTATAAACAAAAGAGTTTTCATAAGGATAGTTGTGCATGAGTATACTCATTTATTCTTTATTTCTTAGTATCGTTATCCACACATTGGCGCTGTTAAATGCTTTATTTTTATCCTTGTGATTGTGCAGTTAAAAGTTCCGTATCATTCCTACTTGTCCATACTGCTGCAGCAATCTAAGCTGAATCAGAACATCACTGTCTATCTCTCCACATGCAGGTCAGTGTGAAAAGGAGCCAGTAATCAGGACTATCAGCGTAGTGCAATGGACTACTCCTCAAATGAAGCGATTGGATTGCGATTGTGAGTCATGGAGGATGAGATCCTTGGGATGCCAAGATGGTGGGTCATGGTCGGGTGAATGGAAACCATTCTGATGTACATCTGCAACGTAAAGCATGTCTATCTTCCTGCGTTGTTGTTTGCAGACGTGCTCTGATCAGATACCAGCGCCTGCACAGGAGGAGACTCTTGCTTACGGTAGATTGGGCACGGCTTAACATCATTTGTTATTTTCAGCTTTATTTCCCTTTCATGTGGAAAGGAATTGCTCAGTGTGTCTCTTTGATAATCATGCATGTGTGTAATAATTTAAACATAAATGCATCCTTAATATGAAACAAATAATTACCAGTCAAATCCCTCCATTTACCCCAGTGACTTTGAATCATCACCTTTTCATAAGTGCATAAAATCAAACAGTAGAAAAAGAGAAAGTTTTGTTTCTGTAGGCTTTGAAGGCTTTGAAGTATATCATTAGCATACTGAAAGCAGTTATTTGGGTAAGCAAACATAAGGGCTTACTTGGCTCTTGTTGGCTGCCACCTTGGCAAACAGAGCCTGAGACACCTTGGCTCGCTTCATCTCCTGCTGGATCTCATCATAAATGGACGACGTGATGTTGACCAGTGGTTCCAATTTCAGGGGAAGGTCAGGATTCGGACCAGAGGGCTTAGACTGCAGGACACCATGGAGATCAGGTTCCACAGAGACAAGAATAAGGCAAACATTATTTAGACAAACAAAGTAAGTTTGAACAATTGATAATCCTCACATAAAAGGTTAAAAGTAGTCTGTGTTTGTATTAGTGAAGTACAGAGCTGGAAGAGAGTAGTTAAGGCATTCTCTTGCATCTGCTTTGTAGTTCATGTTTGAATCATGGCATATTGATTTTAGGGTTGTGTTTTTTTCACGTGTAGTGTTTGAAGTCATTCTGCAGGCACAGACAAGTAATCTCACATTCCCCAACACAAAGATAGTAAGATAACAGTATACAGACATAATAATAATAGTACACAACTACATTCCCTGAGACCAAAGAATCAGCACTGTGTCCTTGTATCAGAGAGATTGTTGCTATCTGGACTATTTCACTGATGCTCTAAGTTTTGAAAAGAGTCCTGCTCAAATGACCCTCTATAACATTAGGTTTGTTCAGAAGAAAGTTCTAAGCCATTTACTTAACATAAACATATCCAGATACAAGAGTCAAACCTAGTTAGGGACTGTTCCTAAAAATGTTTGCTTTGAGGTCTCTGTGTAATGACATACTGTGTACAATATCTAAGTTTATATAATAAATGTGACCACAAAAAGAAATACTGATAATATTTTAATGTTGTCATTAGACATTACGACCAAAATGATGAGGCCGTATAAGATTAGATCAGTGTTGAGATCATGCACTACCTGGAGTAGAATAATCCTCAATATAGGTTTTCTTCTATACAAATGTTATAATCAAGAATTGTGAACTATTGTAGAACTGAGGTGATCCTTACCGAGTTGGTAATTTTGTTTTTATTCTTCCAAATAGATGCCCAGGCGTCAGGGGTTAACTGTTCATCCATGCTGCGCTCCCATACTTTCTGTGTAGAGTGGGACATGATGCAATTAACAATGGTTTAACTCTATACAAGGTGAAAAGTTTTTTTCATGAACATATGGTGTCATAATACTCAATTTTGGTTAAAAGGTTGTCACTGAAGGTACTGAACAAAATCATAAAAGGATAAATATTCATGTACTTCTTGTTCATTTACATCAGAGTTAATCTGTCAAAAATGGGTCAATACAGAAACCTACAGTCTTTACACACTGATAAGTATCAAAAACATCAGAAAGCAGTGCTGTTAAAAAAAGGCCACTGTGCTTGAATACATTTCTAAACATTTCTTTATCCCTGTGTTAAGCTACTTCAGCCCTACATAAAAAAACAACTCTGTTTTACCTCACAACAACCACAAATATGTATAACCCAAACAAAACAACTAATCAGATAAGACAGACCTCGACAGAAATCACAACAATCTCTAAAGCACATGTATAAAAAGGAGAGTCAGACACACAAATTTGCAGTGCAGGTACTCTCATACTGTGCCAGGCAGAAAGACAGCTCTGTAGGAACAGTGTAAAGTCTGAAGGGCTTTTGGGATAATGGGTACCTGAGAAAGGCGGTTACCCCCAGGACTGGAGTTTGAGTTTGGGGGCAAACCTACAGGAGGGTTCATACTGCGTTCACGCTCCTCCTGGTAAATCCTGTCTCGTTCAGCCTCAGGAAGATTGAGGAAATTCTGCATGGCCTTGAGGTTAACCAGAAGAGACTGGGAGGCTGTGCGAGGGTCTTCCTCTTTCCGCAGAATCTCTGACAACAGACCCTGGTGTTCACGAACATGCACACACAAGCACATTAAAGCAAAATGAGACAGGCCCAGGTCCTGCAAGTATACACATGCAAATCCCACCAGGTCTTCACCTGCACCACATCATCTCCCTCCCACTCTATGGTTGGCTCTAATGGGGCGTAATTCAGGCCTGCAGAGGTTCAATGCACCAGGTGTGTAGGCTGCTGAGAGGGCGGGAAAGGGGACTGATATGGCCCAGGGGCTGGTACCACCATGCTGGGCCTCAGTGCAGTGACCTGCAGATCGGAAAACTCTGGTCTAACTTTCTACCCAGAGACCTCAACTAAAGTCTTGAATCTCTGCTGCCTGATTTGGATGAATTAGGTACAATCTAGACACTATACTTACTGTAAATAATTTTGAATAACTGTTGTGACTAGAGCTTTTTAACAACTCTGTGCATTTTTAATTAAATAATTTCTTTTTCTTTACCTGTGTGCGGTTGAATGCCACCCTGGCAAACACAGCTTGTGAGACACTGGCTCTCTTGAGCTCATCGCGGACCTGTTGATAGATGTCTGATGAGACCTCAGCTGCTGACGGATTGGATCCTGGCTCTCCAGGTCCTCCAGACTTGCTGGGCCTTGGGATGGGTGGATGGTTAAGGAACTGTTGGTTGAGGGCCTGTGGGTGCTGGTGGGCTAATAGGCGACTGACAGCTAGCTGCTGGTTGATGAGGTGAGCCATGGCTATCTGCTGCTGTACTAGCTGTGGACTGAGCTGAGGTGAGAGCAGGCCTCTTGGTCCCAGAAGAGGCTGCAGGGCCGTGGGAGGAGCCACCTGTGTCCTTAGTGGTGGACTGTGGTGAAGCTGGCCACTATGTGATGAGGGTGGCTGTGGCTGTCCTTGCGATGATGGCTGAGACTGAGGGTTCTGAGGTTCTCCGGAGCCACTTTTCACAAGAGAACTACCACTGCCCAAAGGTCCTAATTGAGCCAGACCAGCTAGGTGAGGAGGAGGACGCTGTCCTAACACGCAGAAGTCCACCAGGGTGTCCCTCTCCACTGTGAAGAGACAAGATGAATAGGCTTGAATAATAAACAGTGCTTTCAGATTCTTACTGTAAATCACAAAGTCCTTTGCTTTTAGTAAACAAAAGCACCAAATCACTCTTGAAGTCATTTCTTTTGTTGAAAAATTATTACTGACCTTTAATTTCAGAATTCTCTCGTACTGGCCACATCTTCTCAAAGTAGTCACCTAAAAAGCAAAGAAGAAAGTAAATCATGGTAACCGCGTATCCCGAATATTGCTAATGCACATTCAGATGATCAAGTAAACATATAGGCACTTTCTAATAAAAACAATATCCTATCAGTGCTTTAGCCTCTTTTACTGAAATTTAAGACTATGACTGTCAATCAATAAGATTTCTCCATGGTCACATCTGGTGGCTTGTGGCTGTGTGTTTGGCATTGGGAAGCAGTGAAGAGGACTGAAAGCAGGCTCTATGTAACCCAACACTGCTTGCTCTGTCACCAAGAACCTCCTTATTCTCTGCTGGCTTTTCTCTCTCTCTGAAGCTGTGCTTGGGGTTTGTTCAACACTTTGATCTGTCCTGCTGTGTAATTATGTTGCCTTTTAATGGGGTAAGGGAAGGAGAAAAATTGTCACAGACATTTAGATGCTAAGAGGCTTAAACAGCCTAGCAGCAGGCACGCTCATCTGCTGGGTCTGGTGCTGGAGACCTCCTGCAGAGTGGTGAGGCAGTTGTGGTTTCTATTAAGCTGAGAGATAGACTGGGGTTACCCTGTCCAGTCACAGAGAGGCAATGTACAATACACGGTGTGAGGTAATGTACAATACACAACGTGTACCACAGACCCCCAAAACTCAGGAGACTTTATAAAATGGGATCACCTCAGGATAGCCACACTTTCTTATCAGCTCTATCTGGACCATATAACTGACCTTAACTGAGTTCAGCACTGTACTCTCTGATACAATGGGAAAGGATTTGTGGCATATTGACTACATGAAGAATTTATCTTTAGAGCTAACTAGATCCAATTAGTGAATCAAATGCACTAATATAAAACAGGACATTGTGATACAAGAGCTCAGATCTCACCTTTAATCTTCTTATACTTCTTATACCAGCGGCCAAACTCTTGACACTTAGCAGTGGAGACATTAGCATAGTAGGAACTGTTCACGATGGAGGAGATCATACTCTGAGAAAGGTCATAAGACGGACAGGGACAGAGATAGAGGCTGAGAAATAACTAGTGGCAAACAGCAATGGAGACAGAAAGCCACAAACATATGCTAGCAATTGATATGAGGATCAACACTCACACAGAGCACTCCACTGAAACACAGCATGCACAGATACACAAATCTCATGGATTGCTTTTTTGCATGGAAGTGAGCATGCAGTGCTAGAATTGCATACACACCCTCACACAAATACAACAAACACTATAAATGGCTATAAACATTACTGATGTTCACAAGCCTTTACATTGCATCACTAATGCTGTAAGAACATCTCTGAGCTACGAGCAGTAGTATGACTTGGACGGGTCAGGAAGAGTTACATGATAAAAGGTCATGTCTGTACCTGGGAGAGTGGGCATTCTTTAGCCAGTGTACTCTGGTTCATCTCTTTCAGCAGCTCTTTAAGTGCATTTCGCACTGTTGCATGATTCCACTGCTCTGATGGCAGGTCCTCCAGTTTGGCAAAGCTGTAACCATAAGATCCATCACTTCCTGTTTTTCTCTACATTGAGGATGTATAAACACCAACTACTTCATATGATTACTTGTACACCTGCTCATTCATGAAATTATCCAATCAGCCAAGCACGTGGCAGCATTGCAATGCATAAAATCATGTAGATACAAGTCAAGATTTTCCAATCGTCAACTGTCCAGTTTCTGTGAGCAACCAGGACATTTCTGCCCACATAACTGCCCTTCACATGATGTTTTTTTTTAATGTTTTTCACAACATTTTTTGTGCATGAAAATCCTAAGAGATCCGTTGTCTAAGTGAAATACTCAAACTAGCCTTTTTATCGCTAGCAACCATGCCACTAATCAGAATAAATAATGTTAATTGAAAGTGTATTCATGTTAATACACCTGTTTCTGTATGGTTTTATGCATTGTGCTGCCCCCACATCAATGGCCTGAGTGGATAATTACATGAGTGAGCAGATGTACAAGTATTCCTATTAAAGTAGTCAATGAGGGTATAATTCCTGATCAATATATTATTCTGGCATTGAGCCAGATAAATAAACATCATCCATGAACATGTAATTAAACTAACAGGAAAAGTGTCATGAGTGAATGAAGGAATAAACTGCAAGTGACCATGAAAAGCCTGTGACCGGCAGCATCCAGTTATTTCTCACCCAGTGAGTAGAGATCATTTAATACTCACTAGTGATCACTTAACCACTGCCATAATATTAGTAGAAAAAAGGCAGATTTTGAGCTATATAATATATTCTATCATAATATATTCAGTATTAAGTATTGAAAATAATTGCTACCCTTAAATAAACACTACCAGTCAAAAGTTTGGACACACCTTCTAATTCAATGATTTTTCTTTATTTTTATTACTTAAAAGACACTTC
>JAQQZR010000035.1:6453577-6463610 GCA_030068235.1 Notoglanidium macrostoma | reverse complement strand
CACACACACACACACACACACACACACACACACACACACACACACACACACACACACACACACACACACATACACTGTAGGCATGTACAATAAATGCAAGCTTAGCATGAATACACATAAATGAAATACCCAGCTGGAAAGGTGGATGCTAACTTCCCCTGGATTTATTAAGGACAGACTGAAGTCATGAAAGCTAAACAATGCAAATCGCATTACTGTCCACTAAATGAGAGACAGACGTGGTATGGCCTAGCTTCTTCTCTCTCTCTTTCTGGTGCTTCAGGCTGTTTCTGTAAGTTGAAGAGCTCCAGCTGTAGGAGAGGCTCAATAGCAGACACACACTAACCTATCCCCAGCCAATACACCACTGCCAACACCAGTTAGCCTCGGACAACTAACTCTTTTATTCAAAAGCCAGACGGTCCGCTCATTTGTGTCTCTTGAGTTTGTGAGCGAGTTTGTGTTTTGACTGCTAGAGAAAAACTAACACGACACACGCCTGACCACCTCTGAGACGCTCTATTCTCACTTACATACCAACAGGCCTTTGGGGAGGCTTGCATTTGTTCTCCAAAGTTATCTGTACAAATGTATTCCCCAGATACAGAATTCGAGGACAAAGTGAAACAGATGAAGACAATTTGTGTGGTGCCACTCCCCCTTCAGATCTCCTCTCCCTCTCTTTTTGTCTTCAGACCATGTTTATATTACTGGCGAGCTTTGATTTCTGTGGGACGAGCCTGTTTAGCTCATTGTCTCGCTGTGCAAATGCTGCATGTATGCTAGCCACAGTCTGACAGTCTATACAAGCCACACAACCATGCTTACTGAAGCTGGCATCCAATTTACATACACGGAAATCTTTCTCCACATATAGCTCACTACAGCGCTGAGTAATCAAACCAAAACATGTCCTAACGTTAACCTCGTGATGATCTGACCAAATGAGTTCACAAAAAAACTGTCCCAATCTTGGACCAAGTGCAACTTTTCCGAGAGGAGAAAGACAAAGCTTGACAGAGTATTTCACAGATGAACTTCCATTAACACAAAACACACAGCGCACAAATACACACTCGGACCTTGTGGTAAGGGCATTAATGAATCATTTTTAACTTGGAAAGCTTATGTTCTTTGGCATTTTATTCCCCTCTTCAAACCATTGTTCCAATTGCCACATTAAAATTCCTTTTCTCTGTGATGGCCTTTCTTGTGGGAAGCTGGTGGCTTGGCTTGAGCTTATGTGTACTGATCCATATACACTCATATACACAAACACAATCCCTTTGCACATACTATCTATCTCTCTCTCTCTTTCTTTTTCAAGCAAAAAAATGCAATGCGTTGTGATCGATGCTCCCGTACGCACACACTTGACTGCGTTTAAGTGGCATGGCTAAACTAAGGGGAAGCCCTTATGATGTGTGAGTCAGGACAAGTATAGCGCTCCATACAGTCATGATTAGTAGAGAGGATAAGCTGACAATAGTAATATTTCATATCCATTTCAGTTTAAGGGGTAAGTTTACCTGGTTGACAAATACTGTAAGACTTATGACAGTGATAAATCTGACTGTGTGTCAGCTGAAATGCTACCATAGACATCATTCACTGGAATAAGCGAGTATTTTTATGAGCTATGAGAATAGCCTAAATGATTCTGCACGGAAACACAAGATGTTCATGTCCTTGTAGAAGTACATTTTCTTTAATGTCTACTTTCAGATAGTTAGTATTATTTCTCTTTGGGGTTCACTAACACTAATTCATAAAAAAACATTAATTGTTAGGATGTTTTTGGCTTTATAAGGAATCTGGTTTTGTAAACATGTTTTCGAGACCAGTTTAGAATTTCGGCCACATTCGTAGGATTAATAATATAGGTTAACTCCTATGGATCCCTTCAGCGGGAATGGTATTATACAGGGCCATACAGCAGCCCCTATACAGCAGAAAAAAAGATCTTGCCCACTCAAAAAAGAGTCAGCTGGTGCAGTTCAAAAGCGTCCAAAATGCCCGCATGTACCATATCAGGCAATAGAACATATTTTCCTTCCAACTGACCGAGATGGTGGTTTGACCCTCAGTAGCCACATGTCAAACGTGGCAGGGCAACAATGCACTTCTGTAAGCCATCACCACTGTTAATTGTCTGAAGCCTTAAACTACAGGTCTGTCTATATGCTTCTATAAAAATACTCCGACCCTTATAATTGAAATAAACAATATCTCCCAGTTAATTGCTGGCCAGGCTAATTAAAGAAAGGCCGTGGTGCTGGGAGAGGAGCTTAAATACACGCTGGAAGAGAGCTATGCAGGACACAATTCAAACAGGGAGAAAATAGCTGGGACTCTGTGTAATTTTGGTCTTGAACCACAGGGGAAAAAATGTATAATTTAAGCCAGAAATTATTCATTTAACATAAATGCTTATTTTAAAAAACAAAAAGTATTCATTTAAGATGAGGTCTCTCTCTCTCTCTCTCTCTCTCCCTCTCTCTCTCCCTCTCTCTCTCCCTCTCTCTCTCCCTCTCTCTGCATTTTAGGGAAGGGGAAGGTAAAAGATAGTGATTCCTTGCTTAGTAAAAACTTTGTGTCTGTGTGAGCATGAAATTGGTAGGTAGGAGCTGAGGAAGACAGATAGGCAGATAAGTAGAAGGACAGACAGACAGACAGACAGACAGATAGACAGATAGATAGATAAATAGATAGATAGAGCCTGTTGACCTGTTGACTCAAGGGTGTGGAGTAAATTGGGCTGTCTCCACTCTGTTTGTTTTCTCCTGGTGTGTTGTTTCATTTAGTCTTTCCCTCCTCCTGTTTTTAAGTTATTTTGGAAGAGACTACACCAATGTGCAGAGATGACATCTTGGCCACTTTCGGGTTTACTGATGCCAGATGTTCAATAGTTATCATACTTCTAAAAATACAATTGTTGTCCATTAATTTTGACATTTCCACAAATTCATAGAAAAAAAAAATACTGGACTGCAAGCTCAGCACATCAGTAATTCATTATGGGAAGACTAGAAAAGATAAAAATGACCCAATTATGCTTTTCCATATGCTTACAAACAATAGTCACATTACATATATTATATATGATACACTTAACCAGGTAAAATATAATACTGTGCAAGAGTCTAACTAAGAAAAGTCTACTTTTAAAGCTAATTATTTTGTATCATTATTTCTGTGTGTTTGCGTTGAATTAGCAGCATATTATTTTTCATTAAGCAAATTAGTAATTACATGTGTGTCTCATTTATATATTTATATGAGCTTCATTAGATCTGTGGCACAAAAGTCTAAGCTTATTGAAAGACTTGGCTGCTTAAATCTCACAAACCTTCAGCTTTGATTTTAAAGTCAGGAGTCTAAGGTAGCATATGGATTACTAATGTAACAGTCCCTTCAAACTTCCTCTCCACATAGTTTTTAATTGGGTTTGCAATGCTTGGGCATTGTATTATTGTTATAGTGTTGAAAGCAGTTTTCAGAAATTTACCACGCAGTTGTTTACCGAAAGATGATGAAACTAAATCTGTTTATAATCCTCGGTATTCATTATTTCACTATTTTTGACCAGATCTGCTACATCACTGGTTAAAATTTGTACCACCAGACCATGACAGGACCAACTCCGCATTTCACAAAAACAAGCATTAGTGTGTTTCTCAACATCTCTTCTCTTAGTTTCACATGGCCTTCTGCCATTTACTGACTGTTGCACCGTGCTGTATAGTCGTCAGAATATTAAAATGTCTTGTAAAAATGCTTTGCATTTTTCTACAAAAAATGGCTACCGTACAACACTATAAGAAGGGCTCTACAAACCTGTTTTATTTGTGTCCTGCTACCATTTCACCAAATGTATAACATAAATAATGTTGTAAAATGGAAAAAAATTCAAATTTTTTTTAAGAGTTACTTTTATAGTATAATGTTATACGGTGTCTTTCAAATAGATTGTATACTTACTAGATAAACTGCTTCAAACATAATATTCTGCACAGTTGCTATTGAGTATATGGAGAGAAATCCTACAGAAAGATAGCTTATGCTACATTTTGCTGGCATAAATTTGCTTTGGTGGATTTTGTACTGTGGTTTTTGCTGAGATCAGTGCTTTTTGGATCGCTCTGTGATACTAGCATTTTCAAGTGACAATTCGAAACACTCTTAATTAACACAAATTTTCTTTTTTTTTAAATTATTTTCAGATGTTTTTCGAAGACTATTAAATAATTGTTATGGCACTGACCTGGAGCTTAAATTAGTAAAGCTGCAGATCAAATGTCCTTTGAAATATCTTGAAAATTTTCTAGGGGTTTAAAATGACTGCTCTATTTAAATATCTATCAAAGCAAATAAAAAGAAGTTAAAACCATTTTCTACTGAAAACAAAGTGATTAAAATGGTCCTAAAATGTAAGGCAAACATGTGCTTTTAGTTTGAGAAGTCAGTTCTTACTGTTAAACAAAATTATCTTAACTTGATGCTATACCTTTGAGAAAAGATAGAGATCAGAATGTGCTTAGAAATGTTTTGATTTAGGCTCATTCTTGAGAATGATTTCTTTGTTACTGTGAATAAATTGCTGTTTTAAATTCGCTGTGTACTTTACAGTATACATATAAACCTTTTACTCTTCCTGGAGATGCCAACCATATGTATAACAATAAATTAAAATGTCATTATAATCCTTCTTTTGTTTGCATACTTATAAACAATTTGAGTATTTCACACACGCTCATGCACACGATGATTGAAATGTAGACATACCATGCAACTACAGGAGGCATCACGCACACGCAAACATATTCCAACATATTTGGCGTTCAAACAGACTCAGCATCCCAAGCACAAGCTAATTTTTGTCTTACTCTGCTTCTGAGGAACTTCCATTGACATAATTATTAATGTAGCTGATTCATCGTATGCCTACACTTAATTCTAACCCTTAACTTAAACTCCTTGACTAAAACGAAGCAACAGCAGCTTTTGAAAAAAACAAACAAACAAACAAAAAACAACTAAACACCAGCACCACCAAACAGTTCCAAACAGTTGGATTGTGTGATTTAGACTCCATATGCTAGATCTCTGAATGAGCTCATCATCCTGACATACATCTCCCCCTTTCAGGTTGTCTTTTGTAAAACGTAACGGCATGTTTTTGTCATATGATGGCTGAAACTGTATATAAGACCTGATTAAATAATCTGATATAAAATATGATTGAATAACCTTGAATCAGTCAATTATTAGAAACATGAACTGAAATCAGATGAAATTTCAGGTGGATTATAGACCTTTTTTATCCAGATAAGACCAGAACTTTACCACATTACAAATATAATGTCTGCTCCACTTAAACAGAATGAACCATAATCAGTGTAAACTGTGCTTAGATGAATATACAAAAAGTGTGACCTCCACTGGTGGACTCACCCTGTGCCTGGGCTGCTGAGCTGTGGGAGTACCCGAGGGCAAGCAGCGCCGTCTCCACCAGCTGAGTGAAGAGAATGTCCTTCCTGACCAGCACAAACTCTGCATGCTCCTCTCGGCCCTCCCCCTCCACCACCGTCCCGCCATCCACCTGCTCTACGACGCAGAACACGGGAATCATCAGACCTGCAGGGAGAAAGAGAGAGGCTGTGAGAGAACTTCTCACTGTGCCTGTTTCTGAACACTTGCCATAGGTCATCAAATGCTTAATGATTAATAGGTTAATCATAACATTTTTAATGATCAGAGTTGGCTAGTAGCCATGCAAATAATCAATTCTTTATCAAACCATCCCTGGACGAATTATCAAGCATTGCTCTGTCTTTGTTTTACAAGCTGAACTGATAACTCTTTAGGTTACAGGAATAATAATAGAAGGTTAAGTTGTTCGTTTAATTAGTTAGACATTGCAGCAGATATGCAAACTTTACCCTTTCTCATGGTTGAATATTCTTCTGAACAGTTTCATGATCTCTGCTGCCTCACTTGGGTGAATATAAACTTTTGTTCCTCCCTTTAAAACCTGCTCCCATTTAAAGCATTTTCCCTGCTGTGCTTTGTTCTACAGCCTTCTGGTGACTTAAATTAATTAAAGAAATGAGGGTTTGAAAGCGTCGGGCAAACCAGACCGCTAATAATAACAGCCAAGTTGGGTGAAACACACACATGCACACTTAATCACTCTCTCTCTCTTTCTCTCTCTGTCTATGTCTGTCTCTCTTTTTCTCTCTCTCATTCTCTCTCTCTTGTTCAGTCTCACACACATGCACTACAAAAATATATAGACGCTTGGTGTGGTGTGGTTTGGTGTGGTGCTAAATGTATATAGCATCTCTTCTTTCTACACTGAAAAAATCTAACATTAGTTCAAAGTAATAAAAAAAAGGTGTCAACTTGTTGCAGCTTTTTTTTCAGTTTCATGCATTTTTTCTTACTTTCATCCAAGGTTTCATTTTTTCAATGTATTTAAGAACTGACTGAAAAGAGCTTTGGTTTGATGTTCCTATTGTATATGCGCATTGTAATAATAACATATATGAACTATACTGTGTATGTATAAGACAATATACTGTATATATAACTGAGCCTGTTGTTTTAATCAATCAGCCCCGATATTTCTATTTCCTCCCCATTAATCAAGCCAGCTCCCAATTCACAATCACAAATGCTCTTACGGAGTGAGTTACACTATGGGCCTGAGCCAAATCAAGTAAGTGAATTTTCCCCAACAGGGAAATATAACTGTCAACACACACCAGCTCCCAGGCATGCTCTCTCTCTCTCTCTCTCTCTCTCTCTCTCTTTATGTCTCTCTGTCCAGCACCTAAATGTTCATCTATCGGCTTTATTTGTCACAACAGTTTGTGTGGGCATCTGAGTACAGTATATTTGTGGGAATAAATCCTGACTGTGACTACATTTAGTTGGACAGCTATCTCTGTGTATATATCTGTGCTTGCATGTCATAATAGTGTACATGTGTATGATTATACTACTGTGTTATTGTGTTAATATATACGTCAGGTGAAGTAATTAACCCCAATAATGATTTACTTTATAAACAGAAGTGAGAGTAATATATATGACTCTCTCTCTCTGTCTCTCTCTGTGTGTGTGTGTGTGTGGCCCTCTCCTTACTGCTCTACTGTGGTTTACAGGAATCATATTAAGTTTCCTATGTTCAAAGACAACCCCTCATTAGAACTAACCATCGACCCCAGCTTTCAGCACACAGACACTGGAAAGGGCGTTCTACATCTCTGATCTTCCTCATCCCTTTAAAACACACACATGGATGTACACACACACACACACACACACACACACACACACACACTTACACTTTTTACCTTCAACTTATTGTTTTTCTGAATAAATGCACATGTCCACAAACATTCACATATACCTTGGGTGGGCCCATGCTAGTTTTTATGGTTATACTTACTGTCAAGCCAACTAGCAAATTGATATTGATTACAGGTTCACTTAATAAATATCAAGTGTGTTACATAAAAAATAAACGGACTGAAATAAATAGATGTGCTCAGATGTAACCTGAATTAGGGATATACAACTAAATGCTCTGTGTCTTTTTTGTGTAAAAAAAAAACATGCTATGAAATGTTATCTGGTAATAACGACCAACAATATTTTATTTCTGTGACAACACTATGTGTATGTGTCTGCATGTGTCTGTGTGCATGCATGCATCTGTGAAGTTATGGTCAGTGAATGACCTAGGCAAATAAATCAATCCCCTACAGTGCTACTTTATTAAGTACACTTGGTGTTATATTGTCCCCATGACACTCCACAAGCCACATTAGTGTATAGGATGGAATTGATTCATAATGTAGGCTGTGGGCTAGCCTTTTAATCTAGCTTAATAAAAAGCTCAGACAGACTGTAGAAGGGAATGCACAGGGAGCTATGATATGCAACAGATTTGGCTAGTATTTAGTGGGAGCTGGTTTAGCTTTGTATTCTTCTATTTTCAAAGAATTCACATATCTGCCTAAACCTCTGTTTATTTAGTCTATTTAGAAAAAGAATACAAAGTTACACTAATAAAACAATGCTGTCCTAAAGTACCACTTAAAATAACTGAATACAAAAAAATTAGATTTTCATTCATTCATTCATTCATTCATCTTTATGAATTGTTTATTCTGGTCAGAGCTTTGATGGATCCAGAGCTTGTCCTGGGAACATTGTGTGTGAGGTGTGAATACACCCTGGATTAGATGCCAGGCCATCACACGGCACTATGCACACACACATTTGTACCTAGTGGCAATTTATACCTACTTGCAAGTTTTTGGGATAAAACGTGAAACTTTACTGTTGCTGCTTTTGGAGTCGTACCTCCCAGAGCTCTCTGTGGAGCTCCGTTGTGGCGACTTCGAGGCCCAGTAGGGCTTCCATTCAGCTCCAGGCGACATATCTTCCCTGGAGGGGGACCGCTCAGATCAGGACTGGTAGCTGTGCGGCGCTCTGGGCTCTCCCGCAGACGTGGGCTCTCTCCTCCTCCACGCTCCATCCCCCTCCACACTGCAGGGGGAACACCGGCCAGGGAGTACGGACCTGATGGAGGGACAGAGATAGACAGATATATGGACATATATATGATATAAAGAGTTTTGTAAGTATCCATGCTAGGTGTATTTTCAGTCATCCAAGTATTACTGTATCCGTAGTACATTTGAAGAGGTCTTGAGACGAGTGCAGTTACTTATTACTATTCCTAGACATCAAATTGCTAAATGCTTGAGCAACTGCCTTCAGCATGCTATGCAATGGATTTAAATACAATGCACCATGCTCTGATAAATTTTCTTCATTCATTCATCTTCAGGAGCCGCATTGTCCTGGTCAGGGTGACGGCTGATCCCGAAAACACTGGGCGGATTTATGAGGAATTACGTCCAGGTGTCTGAACTAAAGCTGATAGTAGTATCCTATAGCCCACAGGACCTTTCCTTAGGAGCTTATCACTGCAATCAACAAACAGACGGGCTATGCACCTCGTTCTGCACCACTGTCTACAGGGAATGTAAACTACGGTTTGTGTGCACTTGTATGTCCTTATGTGTGTGTTGGGGGAATGCAGCATGGGTACAAATGTCAGTCAGATCTCTCTCTCAAGTAGTTGTATAAGTGTGTGTGTGTGTGTGTGTGTGTGTGTGTGTGTGTGTGTGTGTGTGTGTGTGTGTGTGTGTGTGAGAGACTCTGACTCAGTCTGTTTGTGCTGCTAAATGCCACCCTGGTGGCTCTACTGAACAAAACACTGATAAACTTCTGATTTCCACACTCAGCCACCTGGATGTGTGTTACATAAACACTCACATTAATAGTCATACTTCAGAAGTGAGTTTGTAGTTGTGAGAAGTTTGTCCAGTTGTGGATTTGTTATGTGACCACAGTTGTTGGTCTGTACTTAAGGTGCTCTGGTTTGCAGTTTTGCTGATCTGTACTTTTGAGTCAGTATTTGTAGTCGTGCAGTAGCCACACTGTTTTATTACTCTGTAGTCGTGGGTCTGTAGTTTTGCGCCTCTGTATTGGGTATGTCTGTATTTGTGGGTACATAGATACTGAGCAGTCCTTTGAGACTGCGGTTGCAAGTCTATGCTTCTGTTGGTCTGTAATTAGTTTTTAAGTTTGTTTTGAGTCTGTAGATGTTGTGCAGTTCTTGGGGTCTGTAGTTGTGTGATACTGCGGTTCTGTAGTTACTATGTAGTTCTGTAGGTAATTCTGTGCATGTAGTTGTTGTGTAGTTGTGTAGTGTACTGGATATGGTTATAATTATTTTTAGTCTAGCTTTAGTTGATGTTTGATGTTTGCTTGCAGCTGTGGTGATTCTGTGATGTTGTGAGTCTACAGATGTGTGGGGATGTTTTTAGAGGATTTTGAGAGTGCTACCAAAAGTGCTGTTTCTGTGCTGTTATTATGATGTGCTTGTGTGTGTGTGTGTGTGTGTGTGTGTGTGTGGGTGGGGTGGGGGGGGTGGGGGGGGGGGGGGGGG
>JAQQZR010000035.1:6422357-6440983 GCA_030068235.1 Notoglanidium macrostoma | reverse complement strand
ATTATTATTATTATTATTATTATTATTATTATTATTATTATTATTATTGTTGTTGTTGTTGTTGTTGTTGTTGTGTTTATTATCGTTATTGTTGTTTAATTACGTAACAATACAACAATAATTATGTGATGGTTAAAGCACAGCGGGTACAAAATCTCTGACTCAATATGAACACATAAATATGAGCCTGGTGAAATGGGCCCAAGCTGGATGAAACAGCTGGATGACACAGATATGCTGCTCCACGACCACATCTGTTTTTTTTCCATTCTCGTCTCCTACGGCATTTTTGAAAATACATACACGCATACATACATACATACATACATACATACATACATACATGCATACATACATACATACATACATACATACATACATACATACATTCATACATACATGGGCTACAAAAATCAATGGAATGATTGAAGAAAATAAAACCTTTAGTGCATAATCTTGCTGCGGAACTACTTATCTAGCGACTTTGTATAATCTGCTGGTAAAATATACTCAAGCAATCAGGGAAAATATTTAGTCAGTTTTTACTTTTCAAATGTTTTCTGTCATCAACCCAGTATTTTATTACAACCCATAAGGCTTTCTGAAGTGACTGACCGTTTAGAGTGTTGACTTTCCTTTCTGTGCTTGTACGTATCTGTATCCAGTTGGTTTGGGGAAACGCATGTACCTATTATGTTTCGGAAATCCTAACTTCATGCACTACAAAACTGTATTACTTTTTCTTGATGCCAACATCACATTTTTTTTTTTAAATCTCATATTATAAAGTAAGTATTTTGACTCTCCTTGGTTTATAGCAGAAGTGTCAGAGTCCAGTCTGGAAGTTCAGCACTCAACCTCATTCTAATATAGTTTGCTATGAGGTATGAGTTAAATAATTATTAATGAGCGATTATTATAATGATAGTAATTAATGTGCTGAATTTAGTTGTGGAATAAAGACACAAATCTCTGCATTGCAGAAATGCTCTGTGAACTTAGATACTATCTACTTATTTTTTCTTTTTACATGAATCCCATTTGTAATTTATTACTGTTAGATGGTCTTTATATCTAATTATGGATTAGCGAGATTCAATATTCAAACAGAAACGCTGTCTTGTACACTTAAGTTAAATCTTGTCTCTCTGGAGAAAACTCTAGGAAAATGTTCTATGAACCCAAAAAACTCAGAAAGGCATTCCAAGTAGGCTACAGCTCTGTGAGGATGAGAGGAATCCACAACTCTTCAAAGAACCACTGAGGAATCCTTGAAAGGCTCTTTTTTTAAGAGTAAGTGTATATAGTTAATAAAACAAATCTAAAAACAACACACCAGGAGGATATATTAGGCCTAGTCTGTAATATTACCGATGTAAAAATATATTATTTAATTTACTGTCTAAAAAGAGCTTATGGCAATGAATGCCTGAAACATATGGCTTCACATTTTTAGTGTGACTATATAAAAACCACGGATAATAATAATAATAATAATAATAATAATAATAATAATAATAATAATAATAATAATAATAATGAAAATTATTATTATTATTATTGATGATGATAATGAGGATGATGATGATGATGATGATGATGATGATGATAATAATAATAATAATAATAATAATAATAATAATAATAATAATAATAATAATAATAATAATAATAATAATAATAATTAGAAGAAGAACAATCATAGTTATTGCATTAGTATATCAGACCTACAGTTTTATTCAAATTAGGAATTGCACAGATTCCTAACGTTAGGCTGTATGGTCCTTTAAATCAAGCAAATCCTTATGATCTCCATTACATTATTGTTCAGCAGATATTCCTGTTTACTTCTTGCCCTGTCCCTTTTCTGCCACATCAACTGTAATGTCATGTCTTTTTTTTTTTCTTTCTTCAGTACCAGCTCTGTCTCCAATCTCACATGTACTCCTCAAAGCCCAGTTCCTTAAGTTAAGAGTAGCCCACAATGCTGTTTGCCTTGCGGGTGGTGACCCGGATGAAGGACTCCGTTTAGGGGGTAAGGTGTGTAACGATGCACTAACATGCACCACAGAACAGGGGAGGGGATTATAGCAGACTGGTGGTTCCAGCACTTCTGTTTCAAAACAGTATTGCAAGCGAATAATCGATTTACATCACATTTATTTAAGGCTATTTCCCTTAATTACAAAAAATGTCATAATACTATTCAAATTTAATTAACATTTTCTGGTAGGCTAAGAACCCACTAAAATGATGTTCCATGCAACATTTAAGCATTAGGAATAAAATGTGACTCACAATTTAAGGCTTAGTTAACCGCAGTGTCGACTCGAGTGATATTAGCCTGTATCAGACAGAAGGATTGTCGGGAAATAGCACAATGTAGTGGTCGGTGTAGGAACTGAATCTTGCCTTCAAACATCTCGCACACTCGCGCGCGCGCACACACACGCACTTTGAAAATAATAATAAAAAAAAAATACTTTCCCTAAAAATCCATTTTCATCCTGTTAACTTTGCATTCTTATTAAAAATCATTTAAATGATTTTGCTCATAATCTTTATTTGTATCGAGCACAGAAATAGCCGCCTTATTAACAGAAATTAACTTGAAACTGTTGAATCGCTAAAGCGGTGTAAAATAAGTTTCGCTTATACCATAATTCTGTTTTACATAGGCCTACTGATTATAAGCAAACGAAATAGAAGATATGTTTCCTACAAAATGCATTCGGCTGTGTAACAATTAATTAGTAAAAAGCAGGCTGGCTGAAGGGAATTAAATGATAAACCAATAAATAAAATAAAGGGAAATAAATAAATAAAGGGGAAAAGCAGCAATAATAATAATAATAATAATAATAATAATAATAATAATAATAATAATAATAATAATAATAATAATAATAAATCGCTCCTGCTTGGATTAAAAAATTCGTTTTATTTCAAAATTCCTAAAATAGCATTTCGGCTGTAAGTATACAGAGTGGATAAACGGGGGGCGATAGGAGGTAAACGCGCTGATCTTTCTGGGTTAGCAGGGAGAGTGGAGGTGTCACAGAGTCGTGCTTTACCTCAGTGTTAATTAGCACCGAAAGCGATTAACGACAGCAGCGGCAGCAGCAGCGGCGGCGGCGGCGCTTCAGCTCACAACCTCCTCCACTGCAATGAGGAGCTTTATAGGCATACACGGAGAACCAAAAGCACATCTAGAAAACTACGTCTTTAAATCGATTAGCATGTATTATTAACACTGTTTAAAACGTGTTGTTATCCAACTGTATATTATCATAACGAATTCATAATGTTTTATATTTTAAACTTATTTTTAAAGAATGTTTCTGGTTTTGCAGACCGCCGTCTCCGTGTCTCTCTCTATGTATTTTTCTGTCTTTGGCCATTTTAATCACTAAACTCACTTAAGGCCTTAGGCCTAGCCGAGAGCTTTACAGCATTACAGATGGATTTTATCGGTCCACGCGCCATGTCTCCCCGCTCCCGACTTTGCACACATTAGATGGCAAAATGACCCGCTCAAATAATCTTTTTCTAAATAATGTGTTTTCGTACTAGTTAGGGTCCACTTATGTTTTAAATGAGAGTCTAATAGTAGAGGCGGAGGCGCAGAAGAACCTCCAACCTCAACAAATTACCTCCATTCAGAGGTCACGACTCGCACCATCCAAACGCTTTAGACACACACTAATCGGTAAACCCCTACTGACTGCATCGACGGCATCATCATCATCATAATCATCATCATCATCATCATCATCAACAACAACAACAACAACAACAACAGTAATAATAATAATAATAATTATTATTATTATTCAGACCATTAATAACAAGATAATAATGCAGTAACTCTGGAATCAATCAGCGATTACTATTATACACACTAATTGTGTAAAACAGCTTAAATCGTTTAGCATTAATGTGTATGTTTACCCCATTTATTCTCTACAAAACGATTATTTTTAATTATACACCAGTAGATGGATAAATAGCCTATAATCTTGGCAGTGAATGCCAATTTTGCTATAAATAATTTTCATTCTATATTTCTATATGACGTCACTGATAAACTTAAACAACTAGATTTAATAATGGATTAAAGGTAGATGAATTCATGGTAATAAGCCATCATGCAATGCCATTTTATTCATTTAATTATTAACTAAATTGCTTAACGCTAGATCCTTCATACATATTGTGCTTATTTGGACGATTAAACTATGGCATGAAGACATCTAACACTGACCGTCGACGAGCAACAAATGAATCAGAGATTCGTTTCAGCTTTGCAGACTCGTTAACCCTGCCTAACAATAAGAGTGAGTGTGACTTTCTCACGCTTTTTCCAGCATTAACGAAAGCTAATTAAAGCCTAAGGAAAAGCGATAGTTAAAACCCCACAGCTCTGCACTTTCCTGCGCTCCAAGTGTCTTTGAGCTGAAATTAAATCCGCTTGAGCTAAACGCGACGACCAGAGAGGGTCGGAGCTCCAGCACTCTGCACTGTGTCATCGGCCACAAGTGTTTGACAGCTGAAATTATCTGTAAATACTTCATTAGAGTACGTATGAGTTAGCCCTTGTACCTTATGCCCTACACCTCTGCTATGATTCTGCAAACGAGAACAGACTAGAAAGCAAACTGGCTCGTGTTTTGAGGGTGATTCTGGGGAGCCAAACCGAGAAGAACGACATAGTTCCAGTTTCAGTTATTCCCTAATGAATTTTGTAAAGCATTATATTCAGTGAAGAATACTCGGGACCCACAGGAACTGTTTAATATGCCTTTAAGATGGTGCCTTGCCAAGTGGTTTCTGATCCATTAGAAACGACTTCATCCTTATTTATTTGTTTGTTTGTTTGTTTGTTTGTTGTATGAGGATGAGTGAAATTTTATTTTGACAGTGCAGAATGTACTGTGTATTCTGCAGTGGTTAAATAGGCTATGACAGCACAAAATATATACAGTGTGCACTCTATTGATAAAACGTTGTGTTTTTAAATAATTATGCAACCAGGGTTCAAAGCATTTTGCACACTTCCATTCCTGCTCTCCCTTCAATGTATAGTACCAGGCAACTCACAAAGAGCTCAAGAAGCAAATGTCAGAATCACTTCCTTGTCTCTGCCTGAGACACTGGCTATACTATAGTGTACATGTCAAGTATAAATGTATAATATGTAATGCCTCTGTATCAGGCTTACATATCCAGTAACATAACTATATGGGAATGATTAATGAACTAGTAAATAAATAGTAAATAATTTCAGAACAATTCTTTATTCTCACTGCATACATGCAGTTCAGTGTGTCACCTGTATAACAAGCCCCTTTTGCCCACTTTCTTTAGCAAATATACTATTTCATTTGTTCAAATATCACCTTTAATATCTATTTATTTAATATCCACTTATTTATTTAATACCATGACGGCAGTCTGAAACGATCAGCTTACTTATTGATTAGTAGTGTTCTCTGCTAACATTTCGTTTACCCAATCGACAGTTTTCTGTAAGATTTTCCCTTTTTTTTTTTTAAAGATCCTTTTGACCCGTCTGAAAACTGCTCAAAGCGTATGTGTCTAGACAAAGGATCAACGTTGACACAGACAGATGCACCAGACAGAACAAGAACGTAAAGGTTCTTATCAGCTAATGAAAGGAGTTAGTGAGGGTATAGGTGGAGAGGATATATTTAGAGCTAGTGATGCTAATGCTATAGGTTGCATCATTAACTTAAAAAAGCACAAAGTCCGCTGCCTCAGTCCTAGAGAACAAGGCAAAAAAATTTATTCTGCATCCTGTTGACAGAAAACGCAGAGGAAAGCAAACACATTGCTGAGACATTTGAGCAAATCAACGGACAGCCTCTGCTGCAATGGACAACTGTGCCAATGCAGGCCATGAACCTAAACAGCATGTGGACTGGTGCAGGAGCCCAGCTGAATACACCAGGAAAGACTGTCAGAAAAATTTTGAAGACTGTAGAAATCTTAGAGACATGACACTTGCATGTAGAGCAAGAACATTTCTAGTTATGTTTTGTTAAAACATATAACAAAATTTTTAAATGTTAATCTGAAAAATCTGAAATCTATAGTTGTACCTTTACTTTTAGCCAGCCAGTTTCCTGTCAAACACATCCAAACAAAGGGTCATGTGCTTATTACTTACCCCGTTACATCAGAGTGAAGGGGTTGTTTAAGAATGCATTGGATTTGTCTTCCCAGCTGGCTTCCTTGACTCACATGCTCTTCACTGAACGCGTGACTGACAAGAGAATGGCCTTGTGGGTAAACAAAATGGGTGTACAACTTTGAAGAGCTGAATGCGGAACTTCCCATGACTGTTAGTGTCAATCATTTACTGCCAATCACCTAAAGAAGGCAGTCACAACATTGTAAATGCCTCAGGTTTGCTTGTCACAAAGCACTCAAACACCAGCAAAAGCACCTGATTACCCACTGCTGCACGCAAATTAACAATCAAATTGATTCTGTCTATTGTGATGGGGTCCATGAAGCTGAGGTTTGAGGTTGATGAAAGGAGGCTGTTGGGGGAGTGGCTGTGGAATCCAGAGAGGAGACAGAGAAGAAGGAGGCCGTATTTGTTTAAGTAGAGAAGGTCACAATCAGTGAGCTGCATCTACTATTAAACATTACTGAGCTTAGCCTTTACATTCTAAATCTCTGTTGGCACTGTGAGGTTTTCCAGAGCAGTGGACTAGATTTCTGTGGCCAGAGAGAAAGAGAAAAGGAGGGGGAGCTGGAGCCAGGTCTATTATGTCCTTATTAAAACTCCAATCATGTCTGAGAGCTCTGGTCTAAAGCAACCCCTAGTCACAAAGCAAGATGGAAGAATTTGATATGTCTGTTTCACTGGGATGCCACTACAAACTTCATTTTATTTTGTTTCTATGTATGATGACATGTTTCAGCAAAATAAACATGAAATTTAAAAATGAAAGTTAGCATGGAATTCAAATGTACAGTGGGCCATTTACCCAATCTTATTTTTTACTTTGGTAGAAGTGGTATCCTGACAGACAGCTAAACCAACACATTATTATTATTATTATTATTATTATTATTATTATTATTATTATTATTATTATTATTATTATAATTATTATTATTATTATTATTATTATTATTATTTTAACTGTTAACTCAGATCATTTAGAGAGATAATAACTGGATGATTTTCACAATTGCAATATTTTTATTATTTTATTAATTATTTGAATTTGCATGAATAAATTATGAAAACCTATAAATGATTATCAACAGTAGAGTTTCTAATATATTAATTCCTGTGAGATCCAACAAACTTGCCATCACCTGAATTTCTATAATTTTTAATTTAATATTAGTATACTTCATTATTAGAATACTTCATCTTCGCACATTTGAAAATCAATCAAGATAAAAATTTTGTGGGCAATTTCAGCAAACAATTTATTGTTACATTTATTTTACATTTTAATGTATAATGAGACATTTATGTGTGTGTGTGTGTGGGGGGGGGGTGGCGTTGCAGTGGATATATACGATAGTGATCTTTGAGGAGTTTTGTAAGAGATTGTAAGGGTCAGAGGTCACGGTAGTCCTGTGATCCTGTGTTTGTTATTGCTTTCCTGCCCTTGGTCAGGTTAACACAGCATGGCCAACTCAGCCTTCCTCAGCCTGCACTCAAGAGGGAGGTGTGACCCTCTTAAAGGTGTTGATGGGACCCTGGGCCGCTAATCTAAAGTGCTGAAATGTTATCCTCTCTAAGAGAGGGGAATGTGCACTCGCTACTACTGCAATGATGGCAGGAGGCCATTGTGCAATGGCAGGACATCAGGTTGAGTTATTGCTCACTGTATGGCAGCTTAAGGGATGTTATTACAGGGACTTGGCCTGAAGAAATAAGGACTGACCAGCTGGTTCATAATCAATACCACCTCAGCACATATTTTGGAATTTTCACCTCAGCAGAGAGACTTAACATATTGGACCAGGTTAGCTGAAATATAGTTTGAAGAAGGGGAAAAAAACCTTCTAAAGATTTTCATGTGAAACGTCTCTCAAACATCATTAGCCTTTGCCAATCTAAAGTGTTTTCTTATGCGTTTACTGGACTGTACCCCGACAGCGGCATCAAAGGCATTCCGTCCAATCATTCCATCTTGTCCATGGACCTCAACGGAGCGACACAAGCTATTGCATAAACACTCGCTCTACACTGCACAAACTGCTAGATTTTTAACAGTCAGAAATAATAACCACAAATATCCATAAAAGCCCACTTTTATATACAAAGTCTCTGACCTATGTAAGTTAATCCTCCAATAACAATGAATTTAGCTGGCTCACACGTCACCAATGCCAGCTGGGGAAAACGGATGCACTGCATTAAAAGTGACTAACCAAAACAAAGAGCATTTATAGAAAACCTACATACGTTGCAATCTACAAACTACAAATTGTAAATTGATGAGGTAATGCACATTAGCATGTTTATGACTGCAAGGCATGTCTATCTTGTTGCTGACTGTCATCAAACTCAGTGTTGTAGTCCGATTCCCTATAGGGAATATATTTTAAGTATTAAAGTCTGAAAAACTGAAGGCTTCGCTGGTATTGGGGGAGCGCCCTCCCACAGCTCGCCCTGCTCTTCGCTAATTCTAATGCAGAACACATTGAGGGCCAGCACTCAAGACGCAGGCCCGCACCCAGGCAGAGGGGGCTGAGAGAGCCAGATAGGCCACTTAATCAGCCATTATTTATGGCCCGCGGTGGTTTAAATCAACAAGAGCAGGAACTGAGGCCAGGCCTTATGGGTTTATAACTGCTGTCAAAATAATCACATACAGATATATTCATCAGAGCGCACACCAGCTCTGTTCAACATTCCCTCAGGGCCAGCCTCAAACCCACCCCCAACTTCCAGGCATTATTGACATTGTCCCTTTATTAGTATATTTGTTGCCATTGAGGTTTTTTTTTTAAAGTTATGTTGAAATTTCTCCTTTCAACTTCTTCGCTCAGGACAGCATTCCCTTCCTCTCTTGGTTCTTCTCTCTGTCATTTCCATTTCTTACTCCTCTCCCATCCTCTCCTCTACTCCTGTACACAGAGCACTCAGTTCTTGGCATTACACCACAGCAAGCCAACTATCAAACCATCGTTTTACTGCCAATAGAACCACAGTGTGTGACAGGTAGGAAAGTTAAAAGCTTAGAGAACGAAAGTGGGTCAGAATGGGACCAGATAGATGGGTGGAATTTAAATGATTGAGATACCTAAATGATATATACATGACAGAAGGATCTGTTTTTGGGAACATTAGTCAGACTAATTTGATACAGTGAAGCAGGAGAGTATAAGTGTGTGTGTGGGTGGGTGTGAGTGTGTGTGTGTGAGAGAGAGAGAGGGAGAAAGAAAGAGTGAGAGAGAGGACAGGAGGAGAGTGTGTACATATGTGTACGGCTGTGCCACAGGGAGGGAAGAGATAAAGCCAGTGAGAGCTGTGATCGTGGGTGATCCAGATCCTTCCATGTGTCATTAATTAACTTAATAGCCTCCCAGCTATTTAGATGACAAAAACTCACAGATGAAGGGTGGGGTGTTTTGATCCAAATGCAGGCATGCAAATTAATGGTTAGACAACCAGCTTGGTTCCAGTTTAGCATTACACCCTCAAAGGAGGTGTTTATATACGACACTGAATAAAATGACTGATATTAGTTCACATAATCACTATGATCATACCACACATGGGCAGTATTTATGCTGCATGTGTTTAATATAGTATTTTATTAGCTTTTTCTGAAATAAACTATACTTAATTATATTTTTAACAAGATATATATCAGGATAGTGTTTTTTATAGCTTGAAATATTCAAGCTTTTTAGCTGAACTGAAGAGGCTGTATTATGGGTTTTTAAAAACAACTTTTCCAATAATTTATATTGTATTGAGTGATTTGTGACCGCTTGAATCAATGACCGCTTTGCCAGTTATCAGAACATATACTTACCTTGCAAGGCATCACTTCGTGTGACAAAAACATGGGCAACATATGCTGATGTCTTTAACGAGAGCTCTAATGGTGCAGCATGACTGTAAGTAAATCATTAAATGTGATACAGGTCTGCCGCACGTCACAGGCTCAGACATCACATAACTTTCAAGTTTTGTCTATGGAGGACAAGCAACAGTTCAGACACTCCATACTGCACATAAAAACAACCATGTTATTTAATTTTATTGACTCACGTTCAGTTGTGGTTTACCGTGATCAGTGGATACAAAGTGGATACAAAGACTATACCAGATACCACCCTGGATGTGACACCAATACATAGCAGGACACCATGGTGTGCATTACACACATTTACACCTAGGGTTAACCCAGTCCACCTACTGGCATGTATTTGAGAGATAGGAGCAAACTAGAGAACCCAGAAACACAGGATGTTAGTTGTACTGTTACTGTCCTTAGTCAAACAGTAAGAGCTGTGCATGAGGGCAGGGTGGCTCAGTGGTTAAAGGCTCGGGCCTAGTGTAAGTCTGAAACCTGGTACTGCCAAGATGCCTCTGTTGGCCCTTGAGCAAGATACTTAACCTTCATCTGCTCAGCTCAATTGTGAGCTGCTTCACATAAAAGAATCTGCCAAAATGAATAAATGTAGGTTTGAGACATGTAAAAAAAAGCCTAGCTGCTGAAGAATGGTGTAAGAATGCCAGGGTTCAATAAAGCAGCCAACACTTTTTTCAGACCATGGAGAACCTGGTTTCTCTCAGCAGGTCTTTGGAGATCTGTGTGGAAGCAGGGGGCGGAGGCAATCCAATGGGTCTTGTCAAGGACAAGGCCAAAGCTGCCTCTGCTTTGTGCAATAAGAGGTGGAATTTCAGCAACAGGGTGGCTTGCGTCTGCCGGCTTGGGGGTCTGCCTGGAGCCTGCGCTGAGGGGATGGATAACTGATTGTGTTCTAATTTGTGGGCGAGTCTGAGGAGACAAAACCCCTGGGAGTCTGACACAGGAGCCCAAGTGCCTGCTGACTGACAGGCTCTCCAAAACCAATCCAGAGCTGTATCAAGAGGAAGGCTGGAGAGGAGAAACAAAGGATAGGCTAATGCAGGAACTGTGAGCAGGAAGTTATGATTTATTCTGGAAGTCATAGGTGCATGAAACAGAACCTGCCAGACCAGGTTTTCACACAGGAGAACCCATACAACCAAAAATGTATGTGTTGTTTTCCCTTACATGGATGCATAACATTCTTCTCTACTATTTACCTCATTTGACTTAGAGTGATGATAGTCATCAAGAATAGGGTCCCCAAAGCTTTTTCAATGGCAGGGTAATTAACTACCGCACACTTATCATGTTGGACACAGAAGTATACTCACTCACTCACTCACTGGTCCCTGGATGTATCTCTTCAGTTTGGTATTGAGCATTACAATATTCTTCATATTTTATAATAATAATAATGATTAAATTATCATTGTACAGTTTGAGCTTACTATACTCTGAAACAGAAAAAAACCCACTTCTTCCTACACACTGTGATCAAATGACTTGTGTGTAGTAAATGGTCAAAACTATGAACACCCTGTGTCCTGAACCTGGATCATATTCTGGTGGGAAAAAAAGGATGTATAATGCAGGTCCATGTTTACACCCACTGTTATCTATTCTCATATCCTGCTTTAATTATTTGCCCACCAAAGCCTGCAAAGTGGAGTTCTACATGTTTTTGGCAATGGAGTAATGGGTTTTAGATTCATGGATGAGATGATGAGAGTTGTAGGCAATTCATCTTAACTGCACTAGTAAGCAATAAAACAATGAGACAAATTCTTGAAGATATTGCTACATATTAAGAGTCATCAACAACTCAAAGTGGGGTCCATGAAGCAGAGCCAAGGGGAGAGAAGCATGATTTTATTTAATATTTTGTTACCTTGGTATAAACCCCAACTTACTATTATAAAAAGGTATTATTTATATTATTTAGTTCTTATTAGCCTATTTAACTGGTCCCATGAATTGAATGGCTTTAATCCAAGCCTCAATAACTCAAAAACAAGTAGGCTTATAAATAATGTCAACTTGGACCTGCTATGTTCTCTGAGTGGAAACTTTAGGAATAGAAAGCTCTATGATACCAATAAATAGACAAAATATTACTGTTCACTTTTAAATAATGTTCATGAAATCTATACTGAAGGGATTGTGGAATTTATTTTAAAGTGTTTCTGGCTACAAAGAGGTTTATAACCCCTGATCTTAAAGATAATACAGATTCACATTATTCATAGTAAACGTATTAAAGTAAGAGTTCTGAAACTGTTTTTTTTTTTAATCCAGATATTAATTAGTGGTACTTCTACCTAAGAGTCTGAAAATAGTAACATATCATCAAATCCATTCATCAGCTTTTATGACAATGTACTGTCGTTACTGATGTTGATAGCGTAATGATTCATAGGAGCTGGAATTTTGAAATTCTTCACTACAAAAAGGACTGTGCATCTTAAATCACATGCTTCCAAGGTACACTTGTCACAGTGCAAGTAGTGTGTTCTGACTGGAAAATTCAAAAGATGTAATGCAATTTCAAATTTCAGATGATGTAGCAAATATGCAGGAAACTTTAATATGGGGCACTGCACTCAGATTGTAGCAGAAAGGACGAATCCAACAGAGGCCACTGTGGTATAAAATTTCAAAATGGCTGAAATGGCAAGCAAGAACATTGCAAGAAATCAGGAGTAAAAAATATTTAGGGTAAACATTATTGGTTTGAAAAATGGTAGATGTTCTTATAAAGGCTATGAGCTGGTACAGTTCTGTACTTTGTCATTTTCATTTAGCGCAAAAAGTTTGCATAGTGTACGACTAGAGTACAAAGTGCATGCTTGAAGACAGAGTAGAATACTCAAGCCGGGTCTATACAGAATGTATAAGTAAAGCACTCATTCCAGTACAAGAACCAATGAGAAGCTACCTTATTCCCATTACAGTCTTTAAGTACATTAATTACACTAACCTGATTATTACTACTCTAACCTAATACACTCCGGTTAAACTGCTCATGGAAGTTGAAGATTGTTGTCAGATTGCACTTTGTGCATGCTTATATTTGCTCTCACACAGAAATACATACACACATATATATATGTATATACACACATATATACACTCCCACTCAGGCAGAGGAAGCTCTGTTCAAGGGCCCTGCCTGCCCAGCATCAGGCTAAGTGCTCCTGACAGCCGACCACACAGTTATTAACTGTGATCTGCCACCACAGCACCCAGGCATGGCGGCTGAGGGGAGGGCCTGAACGCACTCCTCACCCACACAAAGACCGCTTTCACCAGCCTGCCTGCCCTCGGCACCTCTACACTCTTACTGTACTTCATGTGCACATACACTCAGGCCCATTTAATATCTTCTGTGCATACAGCTGTGAAGGATGTTTCTGAAAAATCGAGTGGGGGTACAATGGTTCCAGAAAAAGAGCCTCAGCCTGACCAATCGCTGACGGTCAACTTGGTGAAATAGAGCCAGTAAACACAGTGTGCCTGGGATGATATATTATGAATGTTGTTTGCTCTACTGGGAATAACCTTTGCATGAAACCTGCAAATCTGTTGGTCTGAACACACTTTTGCACCTCCGCCTTCACTTGCTGTCCATCACCCTTTCCCAAGGACGTGGATACCATGAAGTAGGTCAGGCTCCCGCAATGGACAAAGCGTCAGATTAGACTGTGACATTAGGATAGGAGTGGACTGGAGATGTTGTTAGGAGGTCAGCGAAGATCCGTAATGACAGCTAACTATGTTTAGCCCCTGAAAGTATTTCAACAAACACCAACATCGTCCTCACTCTCCGAAGAGCTTCGGCGCTGTCTGGGAAAAAAAACCTCAAGCGGCTTTTTCCTGCCCATGCTTCCCATAATTAGAGCCCACAATGTGCTGTTAAATAGTTGAGGTTTTTATTTTTTGTGTGCGTCTTTGAATCAATGGGATTCTATATAGTAACATAGCGCGTAGAGCCTTTCTAGGCCAAGGGAGGCTGTGTGCACCTTCAAAGCAGCGGCGGGCTGAGGACACGGCTGACATGCATTATTCCACACAAGAGCCGCCTTTTGTTTACTTCAAGCTCCCTACCACAAAATTGCTGGATTTGTCCATCAGATCTCTTTTTTTGAGCTGTTTTTTTTCCCAGTCCATGCTTTGTTGGTTAGCATATTGATAGATAACAACAACAAACATTTAGACTTTAGAAACCGTTATGTGATTCCTGATTTCATTGCACAGAAAGCAGTGAATACAATACTACTTACAAGGTGTAATTTTATTAAGCCTTGTATTGCTTGAGATATAAAAGACAAAAAATGTGTATACCTATGAACTGAATTTACAGTACTCTGTACACTCTCTCTCTCTCTCTCTCTCTCACACACACACACACACACACACACACACACACACACACACACACTATAATACATGATAACACACTTCTGCAAACACAAATGCACACACACCACTGCATACGCACTACAACACATACTGCTGCAAATACACTTTAATGGTACAATTATGCACACACACTAAACCGCACAGCCACAAAGGGTTTTCAGTGAACACTGCTTCATATACACTACGTACATAATTACACAATGTACATGCACACTGAAGTTCATTACTACACATATGGCACATTACTCCAGTACTACACACTGCTACTTACACAAAACTGTATTTTACTGTTGTACTGTATTTTAGAGTAAATCACAACAGTACACCCCTACAGTAAATTACTACAGCACATTGCTACATCACTACAGTACATCACCATAGCACATAAATACAGTACACCATTATACTACATTACACTACATCAATACAGTAAATTACTATAGCACATTGCTACAGTGCATCACAACAGTACGTCATTATAGTACTTCAATACTACAGTAAATTACTATACTACATTAATATGGTACATCACTAGAGTAAATAACCATAGCACATTGCTGCGCTACATCACCACAGTACATCAATACAGTATATTAATACATGACATTTGTGTGTGTGAGTGCGTGCAAGAGAAAAGTATTAAAGTATGCGCAAAATAATTAAGTGCTCTTGTGCATATTCACTCACTCATAGTGTATGTGTGTGTGTGAGTAAGAGAGGTGCTTGTCAGTAGAAAGTACTTATTGAATAGAACCACTGCACAGAGAAGTATTAAAAAGGGTTTTCAGACCCCTACACACACACACACACACAGGCATTTGTCATTACTACACTACTGATATATACTGCAGACAAATAACGCTTGCCCATATCCCACCCCACGATTTAGAGTCATTCAGTGGAAAAAATGCACCCAGGTTAATCTCATTTCTCTGGGAGGTGTTGAGTGTCATTTTCATAGGCTGTTTGATCACTCGTGCGAACAAGCTAATGTGTTTGTAATAATGTTTATGGTTTTGTGTGCACTCTAAAATGCCAACCATTTCTGTGTCCCTGATAATCTATGGCTGTCAAACACGACTGGCTCTGTGCGAGAACCGCAGATTTGGGATAATTCTCCAGCAGCTGTCGACCGTTCTGACAGTGTATGCAACACTTGTTCTGACATCCAAACAAACACTGGCACAAACACACACACACTGTTTCTGCAGAGTATAATTAATGGCACGAGGGACTAGCGCAAAGAAGCCAACCTACATTTTTTTTATCTCCAGGATCCACATTGTCTTGATCTTGCAATAGCAAATCAACTGTGGATATAACATGAATATATCAGTTTTATGCTCTTGACACACTGCTTGTAATGACAGCCTGTGCAGCACCAGTAGAAATCTGGTTACATCTTTCACTAAACTGGAGCATCTTGAGGTTCATAGTAAGCGCAGAATTCCAAAATATGTCTGCCTTGCCATTGTACATTTTTAATATATGCTGTGCATATGACAGAAGTGTTTAAAAACGTTTGGAAAGAGAACTGACCAGAACTAGCATCTCATTTTCACCAAATGTGTGATATCTTGATATTTAACCAGAGCTGCAACACCGAACCTGCAGCAATCCAAGAGAAGATTTTCTCAAGGGCTCATGACAAATATGTGAAAAACTTGCAATAACCTGAAATTGCACATGAATTCACATAAATATGACATCATGTGAATAATGTGTTCACGTGTTGGAAAAAAAATCCATGGTTTCATTTTCATGAAAAATGAAACTGAGAAACATGAATAAATTACTTAAATGAAAAAATATATTTGAATCATGTATAAAAATCACATATGAACTTTAATAAAGTGTATGAAAATAAAAACTCATGCACTATATGTGAAAAGTCCACTACATGTGTAAAGCATAACATTTCAAGTGTCTAAAATAGAAATGTCTGACCATAATGCAGATTTTTGTTTTTTATAACAAAAAAACGTTCCATACAGTTTTATGAAAATGTGAATACATAATGTGCAGTGTAACCTTTTTTTTTTTTTTTTACTAAAAAATATACTGTATATACATGTGGATAGACAGTATGTGTTTGTATGACAAATATTTAAGTATGTAGGAAAAAAAAACACTACAGGCTGTATTTTCTTGCAGACACAAGCATAATTTCAGGAAATCATGCTCGTTAATATGGATGCGTGGAAGTCTTTTTTTTTTTTACGTTAAAATGGCAGATGCTATATTGATGGTCAGAGTTTAACCCCAGCATTCAAAATAGACAGACAGACTTGTATTATCCAACACAAGATCTTTAAAGTCCTGTCTAATTTCTTATGACGTAGTTCTGTGGATGTTCCCTATTTATGTCACCTTCAATTCAATATAAACAGGCTACTTCTCACACTACTATTTAAATACAACATTCTGAATTGTTATTTTTATTAAATAAGGACAAAACAACTCAGTTATAGCTACTTAAATGTGAAATGCATGGTTAATGCAAGACAATGGATGAGACCTTTGAATTATAAGATTTTTGAAAATTTAGTGAATTTGGTATTGAGCCATGAGGTTTTGAGCCTCAGTTGGATCAAAACAAATACAACTTTATATTTGTTTTATACTTTTAAGCAATATACTGTATATCTTTTCTTGCATATATTCAGTGGCATAAAACATTATGCCCAAAATTTCACATAGACCCTTACAATTCCAAAGTTTCAAATTAACATCATATAGTATTATCTAGAGTGAATATACTATATTTTATTAATAGAACAAATCTGTTGATAAAAATAATAGAATCTATATACTCTCTAAAGCACATATAGTAGTTCTGTGGAGAAATCTTTACCTAGCTTCTTATTGTATATTATTAAAATAATATCAGTGTGCTGCTGATGTACACTCAGCTTTTAAAAGGAATGAAAGAAATCCATTTAATTAGATATTGCACCATTATGCCTGTTTGCACCTCTTAAAATATTTATATATTTAAAATATTTATTCCCCCATCCCTTATTTTATGCCACTTTTTTCAGCTGTAATTGTGAAAAATACTGTAAAAGACCCCCAAACTTGTATCTTAAGTCTCCTGACATATATATTTTAGAATATCTTTGTATGCTGGACCCAACTCTGTTTCAGCATGACAATGCCCATGTGCACAAAGCGAGATCCAAAAAGACTTCCTTTGCCAAGGCTGGAGTGGAACACCTCAAGTGGTATGCACAGAGCTCTGACTTCAACCTCGCTAACACATTTGAGATGAACTGGAACACTGACAAAACCCCAGACCTCTTCAACCAACATCAGTGTCTGACCTCACTGAAGCTCTTGTAGAAATCCCAGCAGCCACATTCCAAAATCTGGTGGAAAGGTTTCTTAGAGGAGTGGAGGACATTAAAGCAGCAAAGGGGGAACCAAGTCCATATTAATGCCCAGAGTATTGGAATGGGATGTTCAATGGTCAGGTGTCCACATACTTTTTGGTCATATAGTGTGATATTCTATGCAAAATCAACCTGTATCTGCATGATTTTATGTAGTGTACTGCTGCCACATGATTGGCTGATTGGATAATTGCATAAATGACCAGGAGTAAAGGTCACTATTCAAGAGGATGGTGAGTGAATATTTCCTAAATTTCAGTGCACACTTGTATCTGTTATTTCTGGTATTTTCATGCTATATTTTACATACTTACCTTGTGTGTATGAGAGATAAGAGTGACAAACTCTAAAACTGGCATCATTCCTTAACTATGAACACTCATTCATTCGGATACACTCATTCAATATTCATTCGGCACCGTTTCCGGTACTTACAGTTTTGTATGTGTTTGTTTGCATGTGTGTGTCTTTGCAGTTGTCCCAGGCTGCCCAGGCCCAGCCGCCTCCCCCTGTATCTCAGCCAGGCCTGCTGCGGATGCCCCACAACCAAAGTCCTCTCCTCCAAGCCTCTTCATCCTCCTCAACATCTTCATCCTCATCTTCAGCACTCAGCGTGGGACAGCTGGTTAGCAGTGAGTACAAACAGCTAACACTCTCACATACATACACACACACACACACACACACACACACACACACACACACACACACACACACACACACACACACA